>JANBPK010001279.1:0-35175 GCA_027579435.1 Candolleomyces eurysporus | reverse complement strand
TGGCCTTTTGGTCTCCTTCTGGAGGATGAGCTGAAAGAACACATGAAGGTTGTTCATGCATTTATTGATCCTATCGTCGCCGTTGCCATCGACAAGAAGAAGTCTACAGTCGTCGTCGAGAAAGATGAGGAAACTTTACTCGAGAACTTGGTCAACTCGACTGAAGGTGCGATTGAAGAATGTTAATACTCAGGAACCTCACCAACAGGTACCTCTAACTAGATCCCATTATTCTTCGTGACGAGGTTATGAACCTTTTGGTTGCTGGACGCGATACAGTGAGTGCAGCCGGTTACTCTCATGATCTATTCTCTAATTCGTGAGTAAACAGACTGCCAGTCTTCTCACCTATACCATATACATGCTTGCTGAGCATCCGGACATTCTAAGTCGCCTCAGAGAGGAAATTCTTACCAGCATTGGTCCGGATCGCAAACCAACATACGCAGATCTCCGGGAGATGAAATATTTACGAGCTGTTCTCAATGGTTAGTCGGTTTTTCCGAGCGCATGCTGCCTACNTTTCTGACCCTCAAGCCAGAGACTCTCCGTCTGTATCCACCCGTGTAAGTATCGAAAGTTATGGCAAACAATGTTCTTGACTGCTGACGCCGAGCTTGGGTCAGACCATTCAATATCAGGCACGTTCACTTTGATTCGCTTTCGGCCATCCCGCTCACTCCCTTTGGACAGACTCTCGAAGTCTCCTACACTCTTACCATCAACCGTTCCCGGGGGAAAGCCTATCTATGTCCCTAGCGGTATAAGGTGCTTCGCTCGCCTGCTCCTACTGCTCACTCTCATTCTCAAACACAATCAAGGGTTCCGTATTCAATTATTACCATGCATCGAAGGGAAGATCTATGGGGCCCCGACGGTATATTCTCCTTGCAGTCGCCCCTCTTACCTGCTCTAACCGCTCCTCTCCTCTTCTAGCGCTCGAATTCGACCCTGACAGATTTATCGACGAGCGTCTTCAGAAGTATCTGACCCCGAACCCGTTCATATTCCTTCCTTTCAATGCCGGACCTAGAATCTGCTTGGGTCAACAGGTTTGTGTCCTCCATTGAATTCATGCGAAGCGAGCCTACAGTCCTGACGAACGCCTTCTTTCCTCTAGTTCGCTTATCATGAAGCTTCCTTCTTCCTGGTCCGACTGCTGCAGAACTTTGCATCGATATCACTTGCACCTGAAGCCCAGCCCCTCGATTCAAAACGCCGGCGGAGTGGGCTACTAGTGAGAATTCAAGGATCCGACGGGAGAAGGTCAAACCGAAGGCGCATTTGACTATGTATATCGAGGTGAGTGCGCTTCATCTCTCGTTTATCGCGGTGCATCAAGAGTCTTGCTGACATCAAATCAAGGGAGGTTTGTGGGTCACAATGAAGGAAGCATCTCATGCGTAGAAGATAGTGAAGATCGTGTATCGTCCCGGCCTAATAATGATATTCGGTATCTTATACTTGTTTGTGGTTTTGATATTCGTTCGAACCCCGTTGGTGACCTTCACGCCTTCCGACGTGATGCAAGGAGCCAGCGCTACTCGAGGCCCGCGGACTCATCACCACAACACAAGTTCCTCGGACAACGCAAGCATGGCAAGGGTTTCGCCAAACAACCATGGCTACTTGGGCCGACGATCTGTTTCCGTACTGGTTGCAAGACTCGGTATGTAGGCTTCCGAAGTGTCGATGAAGGGAGTCGTTGTAACTGAGAATAATTATAGACATCTGAACGGTGCTCCGATTCAGACGTTCTGCGCAAGCCTGAGGATGGAGTGTGATCTTGGTTTCCTCCTTTTGATCTCAGTGTACCAGGCAAGGAGCAAAGGGGCATTGGCATCTTCATGAATTTTCGCTCGGTCTAAACTGCGATTCATGCACCGCAGGTGTAAACGCCGACAGATTGCGTCCCATAAGTTAGATAATAGGGGCCATTAGCCAAAACCAGGGGCACATACACAGCCAAACAAACACGTCGCGTAACAGCGTATTCGATCATACCGCCTCAGCAGGTATTGATAAGTCCTGTATCCCTGCCCTCAAAGCTCGAGTACGAGGGTTGATATCGCGCCAGTACTATCATCTCGACGACCAGAACTATGATTAAATCTGAAGTCACAGAACCGCAGACCGGGGGCTTGTTCCAGCGTAAAACAGAGCCCATTGCGACGGCAATCAGCTTTGCCAAAGGGATAGGTTCTTCTCGAGATAAGAACCTAAAGAAGCCGGTCAGCACACGCACTACATCCATTGAGATCTGATACTCTGACCTGTCCGTCACAAACCTCGCCGATACTTCATGGATGCTGTCGTGATACCCTTGCGCAAAGGGTCCATCGAATTCCAATTGCAGGCACTAGAGGATAAGAAGAAGATGCAGAAATGTGAAAATGTGTGGCAAATCTCCCTCACATTATCGCCGATACATTGCTAACATCATAGTCCGTTATAAAGAAAAGGGAGGGTCTTACACTCAGTCCAGAGACGATACGGTCACGGATTACGGTTGTTGGTATCTCTCTAGATCCTTTCCCAGTGAATCGTGACGACTTACTCTGCGACGCTGCATTACGAGCCTTTGTCTCCGGTACTTACAGTGGTAGCCCACGACAGCCTTCCCAACGATTGAGCGAAAGAAGTTGGAGCGTCATGGCTTCGACCACTTCATGTTCCCATCCGCCAACTTGGAACATCAGCCTCATGTACTGAGGTACCTGATGTGCCAGGCCCCTGGATTACTACACCGGAGGCCGACCGGGATGGCCAGATCCGACGTGTCATTATAAGGATACAAGTTAGCCCCGCCCTTTATGAATATCAAGGGCAATATGTGCTCAGACGCGCTCGATCGTCTACCCCACAGGAACGGTCTCTTCAGAAACCTTCGGTGAGGCCCAAACAAGGTTCCTTGTCCGCGAGTTCGGGACTCATTGATTTTCTGCTAGGTTTGGATCGCCTGGGCAAAGGACTTATGTTCAAATGACTGGGGCACCGGGCCAAGAATCAGTGCTTACGGAAAGAAACATTGGGGCCGGGAACCCACAGAAGACGAGCGCGCCGACATCTTTGAGGGTAAACTCTACCTCAATTGGAAAGACTGAAATGTTGTTGGCCCTAACCCGCGGCGATGTGGTGAGTTTCGTTGCTTTTCTCCGCCTCGCTTCGACTCACGAATTATCTCGTGAAGAGCATGGCAATTTATACGATGCAATGTGTAGAGTACGACACTACTTTCCAACGGCATGTAGCTGCAAATCTTGCAAAACGGAATCCGAGCCAGAAAATTGCCAATGTTGCTGGAAAACGAAAGGCGACGGAAAAGGTACCGACGGAGGCGAGAAAGACTTGAAAGCGTCAGAGGCTTTTGCGGGACTCAGACAACACTACTGAGTCAAAGTCTAACTCAGACTCGGAGCGGAAGGGTGACCTTTAATCCAGCAGCGAGAAGTTGAAGGTTTGGGGAATTCTGCGAGGTGAATTGCGAGCTCTAGTGAAACCAGACGTAGGGTTTCGTTCTGAAATTATTGTGAATCTATGATTCCCGATCACAGGCTCTTTGGGTGTGTCAGCTTCTCCTGCTGTATACCAGCCTGAAACAGATCGCATGTATTCAAGTTGGATTTTCGCAGCTACTCACAGCATCCCACTTGCTTTGACAACTCTTGGCCGTCTTAGGACCAGTTCCTGCAACCTTCTTGGGGTCGAGAACAGCAGAAGCCCCCGTAAAGGTCGGGGAAGCTTGAAACTTCCCCCATCACCAGCCTGGGCTTTGTGCTCTATCAGGCAGTCCAGCAGGATACGTCTTTATTGGACCAGGAAGCGTCAGGAGTTGGCATAGGAAAGATATATAAGAGTTTTGGTAGTGGAAAAACGGACAGGAGACGCGCTAATACGATCAAAGAAAAACGCGCGAACGCGCTTTGCCCCGAGCCGGCGGCATCAATAGGGCACGCGACGTCAGTTGGTACAGGGCCGAAAATTTACGACTTTGAACCTGCCGGACAAAATGCCCTCCCTGGGTCGAAGGCTAGGTGCCATCCTGACAAAAATCACCAAAATTCGTCCGGAAAAACTGGGACGCCGCTGGACCTAGCCTTCCCCAGGATATTCCGGGGCCCTGACCGAGTCCGTTGCTGTCCGCTCTTCAGCGCTTCAGCGGCTAAATTTGGAGGAGTCTCGATCGATAGGTATGACAGCGATCTTTGCTTCGCAGTTCGACGTGTGGTTGATGCTGCGGTCGACCTAGTATACGGTTGCTACTTAATGAAGCAGCTTGAATACCTTTTTCTCCCACCAACTTCACTAGGGTCACTCAACTGATTGACCACCATACAATGGCGGGCGGATTGAAGCTGGGGATACTGTGCTCGACAGCAGCGACTATCGCCACTCTCTTCCTTCTGCAAGCGCCCCTGAAAGATGCTCATGAGGATTATCGCGAGCCTCAGTCCACCTTCTCGGAGCCACAACCCTCTACATGCTCAGATAGAAACAGCAGTCTCACAGACCGTGACTTTGCCGAAGTTGACTTCCCTTGGTATACGGTATGTGTGTTGTGGATTTCACGTGGGCATGTTGCTCATCGCCCTCTTGATTTGCCATTGCAGATCACCCCAACACAGGAACTCATCTGGCATGCGTGTTATCCCTCATTCCAGTGTGCCAGACTCTCTGTAAGTTGCATTGGGTGGTCCAGGTCCCTGCACTTCTTCAGTTAATCTTTGAGACTCTCTAGGTTCCTTTGAACTATTCCGAACCAAGAGGGAGGCAAGCCGCCATTGCTCTGATTCGCAAACCATCTCTCTTCCCTGAGCGCTCACGCTTCTACAAAGGACCTGTCCTCTTCAACCCAGGCGGGCCTGGTGGAAGTGGTGTACCCCTCATACTTAAGCTAGGAAGCGCCTTTTCAACTGTTCTCGGACCAGAATTCGATATCGTCAGTTTTGACCCACGGGGTGAGTCTATTCGCAGCTTCTTGTGCGATGAGATTCTGACGGGTATCTGACAATACAGGGATCGGAAGGTCCCCTCCTCGAGCCGACTTCTTCGATACCGATGTTGAAAGGGCTTTATTCCTTGCCTCCGTCTCATCCGCGGACATTGGGATTCCGCGTTTGTGGGCTCAAGCTCATTTGCTTGGCAAACTTGCAGCACAGCACGATGATGGGTTTTTGGAGCATATCAACACTGCAAATACCGCGACTGATATGCTTACCATTGCTCGGGCCCATGGGAGGGAGAAGTTGCAATACTGGGGTTTCTCGTGCGTAGGATCAGTTGGGTTACCCACTCACTTAGCTCATTTGATTGTAGGTACGGCAGCGTTCTAGGCGCAACCTACGCAGCCATGTATCCTGTAGGTTGCAAACCCTTGCTACGCGATGTGGCTACTAACACTGAATGCTTATAGGATAATATTGAGAGGCTCGTCATCGACGGTGTCATGGATTCTGAGGACTACTACGCCAGTACGTGGACTACTCGTCATTTCTCGTACTAATTTTCCGATAACTTCTCTATTCCAGCTGGGTGGTTGACCAACCTAGTAGACACAGAGAAGACTCTCAGCGCCTTTTTCGAGGGTTGCGTCGATGCAGGCCCGGACCGATGCCCCTTCTATGCCCCTGAACCCGAAGATATCAGGCGCAACCTCACCAGTCTCTTCGATCAGTTGCGCAAAGTACCTATACCCTTTCAAAACAGTACGGAGTATGGCATCGTTGACTACGTAACTCTCCGTTCAGCAGTGTTTTCCTCCCTCTACACACCATACACTGCGTTCCTTCCCCTCGCCCAAGCACTTAAACAATTGGCCGCAGGTGATGTGTCGGCACTGGTATCGTTCCTCGGGGGTCCCTATACACCCTACAAGTGCTCTTGCGGCGCTCATGCGCATGAGTTTGACGTTGTTCGGGATGCAAACTCTGCTCTTGTGTGCAATGATGGGGATGAGGTTCCACCTTCTTTGTCCGAGTCAATGGAATATGTACAGGAGTTGGAAAAGGTTTCTGAGTGGGCGGATGTCTGGTCTTTCAACCGTCTCCAATGCGTGTAAGTTGTTTGGTATCTTCTTCCTTCTTCTCTAGTAACGACGAACCTTGCCAGCGGATGGCCGAAGAATAAGAAGGAATTCCGAGGACCGTTTGTTGGCAATACAAGCCACCCGATTCTAGTTGTGGGTAACACCGCCGGTTGGTCCTTCTTCCCCTTCTTCTGAGTTTTAGTTGCTTGATATCGTCACTTTCCCCAGATCCCGTTACTCCTTTGCGATCGTAAGTTATGCTTTCGAATACGATCGTCAGTGAATACTCACTTGATCATGATGCAGTGCGAAGAAAATGGCAGAGGGATTTAAAGGCGCAGTTGTTCTAACCCAAGATTCACCAGGGGTGCGCTGATCTACCTTAACCTCCAATGATGATGATCATGCTCTAACTCTTAGTTTTTAGCATTGTTCGGTCAACGCCCCTTCGATTTGCACCCAGCGGTACATTCGACAGTACTTCCAGGACGGGACGTTACCGCCACCTGATACTGTCTGCCAACCTATCTCGAAGAATCCGTTCCCCAGAATACCTGGAAGTCCTGACCAAGCTCCGTTCGACGTTGATGAAGATGAGATGCCGTTCTTGGACGCCGTTTTCGAGTTGTCCGAGAAGTTTAGGCCAGCTCTATTCCCTCTGGGTGGTACCCTCCTTGGATTCAATGGGTTGTGAATAATCAGATTCGAACGATATCATTGGACCATGGATGTGTGCTATTCTCAAGCTATTCTACCGCTAATTTCGAAACGTTTTGAGAGAAATTTTCTTTACCCTTACTGTAGTTTGTAATACTGCCGAACCAATGTCGGTGGGCTTATGACGTCGCATTGAATTAAAACAGGTATTCCGTGAGGGCAGGACCACCGTAAAGAGACTGGCATCATTTCAGGTGAATACAGGCTGCCACTCAAAATATCAATAGGTGTAACGTCAGCAAAAACTCCTTATAATGTTCATTCCTCACCTTGAAAGGTTTCCAGTGGTCTTGGACTCTTCACATAGATAAGGAAGGATCTTTCTAATCGTCTAGAAACTGGCATGATCCCTCGAACGACACTTGTGGTCAGGGAGCCGTCGCTCGTTGGCCCTAACTCGCGGCGATGTGGTGAGGTTCGATGCTTCTTTCCACCTCGCTTCGACTGACGAATCATTTCGCGAAGAACATGGCAATTTATACGATGCAATGTGTGGAATATGACACTGCTTTCCAACGGCATGTAGCTGCAAATCTTGCAAAACGGACTCCGAGCCAGAAAACTGCCAATGTTACCGGAAAAAGAAAGGCGACGGAAAAGGTACCGGCGGAGGCGAGAAATACTCGAAAGCGTCAGAGGCTTTTGCGGGACTCAGACTCGGAGTAGAAGGTCGACCTTTAATCCAGCAGTGAGAAGTTGAAAATTTGGGGAATTCTACGAGGTGATATGCAAGTTCTAGTAAAACCAGATTATTGCGAATTTATGATCACTGGTGTGTGAGGATACGTCTTCCCACCTATTCAGTATCAAATAGTGTATATTTTTCCAACTACTAAGCATCAAAACCCATTTTCCGACTCAAGTGCCAAAATGGCAGCAATCGAGTCCGCTGTTCCGCAGTAGCTAAATTTGGATGAGAGTCGCAATCAACGGGATCAATATGGCATCCATCTTTGCTCTGCAGTTCGACGTGGGGTTGATGCTGCGGTCGACCTAGTATACAGTTGCTGCTTAACGTAGCAGTACCTTTATCTCCCACCACCAACTTCACTAGGGTCATCAAACCGATTGTCTACCATACAATGGCGGGCGGATTGAAGCTGGCAATACTGTGCTCGACAGCAGCGACTATCGCCACCCTCTTCCTTCTGCGAGGGCCCCTGAACGACGCTCATGGGGACTATCGCGAGCCTCAGTCCACCTTTACAGAGCCAGAGCCCTCTACATGCTCAGATGGAAACAGCAATATCACAAACTTTGCCGAAGTTGACTTCCCTTGGTATACGGTATGTGTGTTGTGGATCCCACGTGGGCATGTTGCTCATTGCCCTCTTGATTTGCCATTGCAGATCACCCCAACACAGGAACTCATCTGGCATGCGTGTTATCCCTCGTTCCAGTGCGCCAGACTCTCTGTAAGTTGCATTGGGTGGTCAAGGTCCTACACTTCTTCGGTTAATCTTTGAGTCTCTCTAGGTTCCCTTGAACTATTCCGAACCAAGAGGGAGGCAAGCCGCCATTGCTCTGATTCGCAAACCATCTCTCTTCCCACAGCGCTCACGCTTCTACAAAGGACCTGTCCTTTTCAACCCAGGCGGGCCTGGTGGAAGTGGTGTAGCCCTCATACTTAGCCTAGGAAGCGCCTTCTCGACTATTCTCGGTCCACAATTCGATATCGTCGGTTTTGACCCACGGGGTGAGTCTATCCGCAGCTTCTTGTCTGATGAGATCCTGACGTATATCTGACAATACAGGGATCGGAAGGTCCCCCCCCTCGAGCCAACTTCTTCGATACCGATGTTGAAAGGGCTTTATTCCTTGCCTCCGTCACATCCGCGGACATTGGGATTGCGCGTTCGTGGGCTCAAGCTCATCTGTTTGGCAAACTTGCAGCACAGCACGATGATGGGTTTTTGGAGCATATCAACACTGCAAATACCGCGACGGATATGCTTACCATTGCTCGGGCCCATGGGAGGGAGAAGTTGCAATACTGGGGTTTCTCGTGCGTAGGATCAGTTGGGCTACTCACTTACTTAGCTCATTTGATTGTAGGTACGGCAGCGTTCTAGGCGCAACCTACGCAGCCATGTACCCTGTAGGTCACAAACCCTTGCTACGCGATGTGGCTACTAACACTGAATGCTTATAGGATAATATTGAGAGGCTCGTCATCGACGGTGTCATGGATTCTGAGGACTACTACGCCAGTACGTGAACTACGCGTCATTTCTCGTACCAGTTTCCAATAAATTCTCCATTACAGCTGGGTGGTTGACCAACCTAGTGGACACAGAGAAGACTCTCGACACCTTTTTCGAGGGTTGCGTCGATGCAGGTCCTGACCGATGCCCCTTCTATGCCCCTGAACCCGAAGATATCAAGCGCAACCTCACCACTCTCTTCGATCAGCTACGCAAAGTACCTATACCCGTTCAAAACAGTAGGGCGTATGGCATCGTTGACTACGGAACCCTCCGTTCAGCAGTGTTTTCCTCCCTCTACTCACCATACACTACATTCCTTCCCCTCGCCCAAGCACTTAAACAATTGGCTGCGGGCGATGCGTCGGCACTTGTATCGCTCCTCGGGAGTCTTTATACACCCTACAAGTGCTCTTGCGATGCTCATGCGCACGAGTTTGACGCTGTGCGGGACGCACAGACTGCTCTTGTGTGCAATGATGGGGATGAGGTTCCACCTTCTTTGTCCGAGTCAGAGGAATATGTGCGGAAGTTGGAAAAGGTTTCTGAGTGGGCGGATGTATGGTCTTTCATCCGTCTCCAATGCGTGTAAGTTGTTTAATATCTTCTTCCTTCTATTCTAGTAATGACCAACGTTGCCAGAGGATGGCCAAAGAATAAGAAGGAATTCCGAGGACCGTTTGTTGGCGATACAAGTCACCCGATTCTAGTTGTGGGTAACACCGCCGGTTGGTCCTTCTTCCCCTTCTTCTGAGTTTTAGTTGCCTGATATCGTCACTTTCCCCAGATCCCGTTACTCCTTTGCGATCGTAAGTTGTGCTTTCGAATACGATCGTCAGTGAATACTCACTGTATCATGATGCAGTGCGAAGAAAATGGCAGAGGGATTTAAAGGCGCAGTTGTTCTAACCCAAGATTCACCAGGGGTGCGCTTATCTACCTTAACCTCCGACGATGATGATCATGCTCTAACTCTTAGTTTTTNAGCATTGTTCGATCAACGCCCCTTCGATTTGCACCCAGCGGTACATTCGACAGTACTTCCAGGACGGGACGTTACCGCCACCTGATACTGTCTGCCAACCTATCTCAAAGAATCCGTTCCCCAGAATACCTACACGACCAGGTGGAAGTGACCAAGCTCCGTTCGACGTTGATGAAGATGAGATGCCGCTCTTGGACGCCGTTTCCGAGTTGTCCGAGAAGTTTAGGCCAACTCCATTCCCTCTGGGTGGTACCCTCCTTGGATTCAATGGGTTGTGAATAATCAGATTCGAACGATATTATCGGACCATGGATGTGTGCTATTCTCAAGCTATTCAACCGCTGATTTCGAAACGTTTTGAGAGAAATTTTCTTTACCCTTACTGTAGTTTGTAATCCTGCCGAGCGAATGTCGGTGGGCTGATGACGTCGCATTGAATTAAACCAGGTATTCCGCAAGGGCAGGACCACCGCAAAGGGACTCGCATCATTACAGGTGAATACAGGTTGCCACTCAAGATATCAATAGGTGTAATGGATGAATCAGTACTGCGAAAGGAGCGGGCAACAAAAGCGGACCCAAGGAGATGAAACGATGAATTTAATATACCAACAACAAGGGTGAGATGGAATGGACTGGGCAACATCTGCTATGTAGCGTCATAGATATGATGCGATATGATAGAGGAGCCCTAAACCTGACAAAGGCGGCGTGAGGCGTCTAAAAGGAGGACATTGCATGATAGGCTATCCACATCCGCCCGGGCCTTCAGCTAAAAGCCTGTTGGTGATATCCACTATTGGGTGTCTGAGAAAACGCCGAAGCCGGCATTTTAGACGGCGAAAGCAACGATGAGATGTAATATGCTCATCGCATCAGCGAGCCGGAGAAAAGCAGGGACGATGACGGGACGCGCTCCATTGGTATGCAGCAGGATTTCGACGGGAACAGGAATGTTGCCTGGGAGATTGTGAGGCCAGGGATGGTACACTTCATTAACCAAGGCTGTGTGGACATGTGAGCCAGTACCATGCACTAGTCTGAGAGACACAGAACCGACAATTGGAGCGGATCATGTGTACATGCCACTGTGTCTGCCATGGTCAATGAATGACGCACATGAAGTGTCAATCTCATGAGAAATATGGTGACCAGATTCGGAGCGCTCAGCCGACATGAACGGTACGAGCTTTTGGCGATGTCAAGTCATGGCAGAACCGGATCCACCTGGCAAGAATTTAAATAGCCATTTATGTGTTTTCAGGAATCGGCCCGATAACGAAAGAGTTGGGAGGAAGGAAGGCTTACTACCAATTTGAGTGGTCATTCGTCACCATCCACAACTCAGTGGAAAATACCGTTTGAGACGATATGCGGACCGTTTAGGGAGGCTGAATCGACCTGATTATACCGTAACATTCGTGAGTAATACCTGGTTCTTTAGTCCCCGGCTCCGTACCTCAATTCCTGATATATCCCCTAGCAGTGATGCCCTGGATTTTAGTAGTTCCATGAAGCCAAAAACACCGACTTTGCGGATGGTTAGAGGGAACACGAAGGCGGAGTCTACATCAACCACACTGATTCGGTCAGGCCCCTCATTTGGTCACTTTCTCAGTTTATGCTCTCTTCGTCAAAATACAAGGCTCATGTTGTGATCTTTGCGTTTGTTGACCTACGGCACCTGAAATTCCATTTTAATCAGAGAAAAAAGCTGAATTTTGAACGAAATGAAGTTCGGTCCCTGTCACGCTTTCTCGCCAAAAAGCGTGACATTGTGTGACTGGCCGAAACCGAATCAAGGGTCGACGATGGCAACAACGTTTGTGCCTGTTTGTTGGTATGAAGTGTGGCAGTAACTCATTCTGAAGGCCTGATTAAGAACCATGTCAACCGGTACACACGGCGAACAGGCTTACAGTTACTGGTCAGTTGTCCCAACCAACCTCCATTCCGTTTCGCCAGACCCAAAGATCTAACAGATCCACGTCACCCAAAATTGTATCCCAACTAGATAGGACCCCCGTCTTCTACCCATTGGGAGCGGCTATGACACGCGCCCAAGACACAACACTTGGCATAGCACGGTCTCCAGCCTTCCGAAATGTCGGAAAGCTCTCGTTCTAACTTGTTATATCGGTACAGGCTCTCCAAATGGAAGAGCCGTAACTTTGAATCTCGTGAAGTGCGGTGGTGCCGCTGACAGCCTGTTATGGAACTGTCTACCACTGCGATGCAAAGGCCGTTTCGTGGGGATTAGGCACGCTCTGAAACCTTTATAAAGAGCCCCAATCACATCTCAAGATGCTACATACTGCAACCCTCTCATGGAGTCTCAACCTTCACAACTGTCAGCGCTAGTTGCGCTCATCGCCAGTGCAACTCAGCTGGTTGAAAGTCGTTTCAAGGCGTCGTCGAAACCGGGCGTACCGAGTCTCGATGACACCGGAGAGCATCCACTCGATACTGCCTTCGCTGATCCAGAGCTCCGGGCTGCCATCCAAACAATTGAAGGTGCTTGTGCTCAACTTTGCGCAACCATCGCGAGGCCAAGCCATACCATTGTCAACGTACGTCTATCTTTGCTACTGTCCGCACCTTGCTCATCCGAAGGTGAACCTACTAGAGGCAAATGGAGGTCAGTGCATTGCTGTATAGCTTCCCGCTTGATGCTCATCATTACTAGGTCTTTGCCCCCCACTGTTTGAACGTCGCGACCACGTTCAAAATTGCAGACATACTCGAAGAGCAGCCAGAAGGCATGCACATCGATGACATTGGCGCGAGATCAGGCATCGACGCTCAGAAGCTCGGTCGCATCCTTCGCCTGCTAGCCACACGTCACGTCTTTCGTGAAGGTACTGTATCCTTTAGCTTCACTCCCTCCATTATCTAACCTTTCGACACGAATGTTCAATGCAGTCTCTGAGGATGTTTTCGCCAATAATCGACTGAGCATGCAACTGCTTTCTACTAACCCAGTTTCGAGTCTGGGTCTTCACTTGTGAGTAACAGCCTCCTTTGTAAAGCGCACCAGGAAGCTGATGTCTCAAACCGTCCAGCACGGAAGAAGCGACTGGCTCAGCTTCATTCCTTGCGCAAACACTGGCGGACCCGGAGTGGGGCGCATCCCGAGATCCTCGAAAGACGGCATTCAATAAATTCACGAAATTTGATGGCGCCTTGTTTGAGTACTATGAAGGGGTAAGTGCACCACTCCTTCAAAAGTTCGTGGTTGCAGCCAGAGGCTCACTGAGCGCATCGATTTGGTCGTGATACAACAGGGCACTCCCATGGGTGCAGCTCTCGGTCAACGATTTGGGGTTGCCATGGCTGGGTGGGGAACAGCCATTGAAGCGTGTAACCTCGTATATGGTCAGTTGACTTGCCTCCTTTTTCTGGTGAAACACATTTTTTAAAGCTTGCGATCATAATAGAATATCCATGGCATGAACTGCCGCCCGGAGCATCGGTTTGCGATGTAGGCGCTGGGATTGGGCTTATCACTCTCCAACTTGCCAAAGCACACCCACACCTCATGTTGAAACTTCAAGACCTACCTGAACGAGTCATCCAAGCCAAGAACGTTGTATGGCCTAAGCAGTGCCCCGAGGCTATTGCTGAAGGCCGTATCGAATTCGAACCAATGGATTTCTTCGTCGACTCACCAATTCCCAACTGTGATGTTTACTACGTATGCTATCTTTTTTTTTTCGTTGGATCAATCGGGGATTCTGACCTTTTCGCTGGGTCTCCTTTTAGCTCAAAAACATCATGTAAGTTCTGTTTCAGGAGTCCGTCTTCCATTTGATTCTGATGATATATGCTTGTTTCTGTAGACACAATTGGCTTGATAACGATTGTGCCAAAATCCTCTCTGGGATCAGGAAAGTGATGGGACCGCACAGCCGTATCTTAATCCGTACGCCATCCTAGCATTTGACTCTTGTAACTTCATCTCACTCTTCCTGATTTCTAGATGAATACATTCTTCAACACGCGACCCCGTCTAACTCCACTTCTCCGAATTCCTCGACAACTTCCCAAGGATCCGACACAGCAGTCAAGGGCCATACCCAAGCGCCTAAAGAGCTCCTTTCCAACTACGGTGCGGGGCGAGTACGGCAATACAACCTCGACCTGGTGATGATGTCCTTGCTCAATGCCCAAGAGCGTACCCTCGATGGATTCATCAAGCTAGGTGAAGCGTCTGGGTTGGAATTTGTGAAGTTGTGGGACTTCGGGGAGATGTCAGCGGTCGAGTTTAAGCTGCCGGAAGCTGGGGAGCAGTCTGGAGCGTCCGCTTGAACAGAACTCTAACTTTCTGTCGCGGAGTCGCGGTCCAAGGTCTCTTAAACGACCACTTCCTCTCCGAATTATGACCCTCATATTTAATGTCGTCCGTAGTTTCTCTCAATGTACATCTAAGCTACTCCTGTAAATACTCAACTACATAATAATAGTAGCGCCAACAGCAGTGGAAATGTCACTTCGATGTTCAACCCGAGGACTGAGCTGTGTCAAGAGGCGCTGAAAGGCTCCAAGCTTCGTCGACTGTCGCCGCGAGTGACAAACTTACGAACGGGGTCAAGTCGCGTGACGTCATGGACCGACGGCTGAAGCGCTGACGCGTACTCATTGACGCTCAGCATAATTCCGAAGTCTGTATTAGCAGGTGAGAAGGAAGAGTACCGCATGTTGGTCACCTTCATAAGCTGTTTATTTCAATTCTACGAAGCGCTATGACAGCTACAACTCGTCGTGCCAGTGGGTTCCAGATCAGCGTGAGGAAGCCACGAGAAGGACTGCACGGCCTCAACCGGCAGCATAACGTTGTTGGCTCCTTAAAATGATAAGCATGCTCGGGTGCTTCATGCAAGCGCCAAAGCGGTAAGTTAGTATCAAATGCGAATGCACGGTTAAAAGCAGTTTCCGTGACATCTGCAGAGTTGGCTGTGGTCGAGTGCGATGGGTCGAGACCAATAGGTATTCCCAGAAGGATTCAGAGGTCTTGGAGACTAGGTCGAAGTTATATGTCAGACCCAAATTAGTGAACGGTCAGTGGATGGAATCTGTCAGGATCAGAAGTGAATGCGACTGACCGGTTGCCGAGGAGTGCGCTGAAACAGGTTGTATTCTCATGCATTTGAAGTGAACTAGCCATGAATGCACGATCACTGATCAAAGTTGGCTCGACAACGTGAAGCTTAAACTCACTCTCCGAGCAGCTTCTCACAGAATTACCAGTATCAAGGCACGAGAACAGCCTATTGTTCGTGAAAATGTCGGGCTTGAGGTCCTTGTAAACATGATAGGTAGCTAAGGAAGCGGAGAACGCGAGAGCGCTGGAACGGGGATCAGACAAGGACTGCCCAGTGAGGAAAAACGAGCCTATTTTCTGAGCAGGAAACCTCCGGGCCCGC
This sequence comes from Candolleomyces eurysporus, assembly GCA_027579435.1. NCBI lineage: Eukaryota > Fungi > Basidiomycota > Agaricomycetes > Agaricales > Psathyrellaceae > Candolleomyces > Candolleomyces eurysporus. The sequence goes on along the minus strand of JANBPK010001279.1, from coordinate 19,821 downwards.
CTCAGGCAAAATTTCGGTGACACTGGCTTCGAGACACCCGTAGGCATGCGGTGCCGAGATCCTGAAATGTCCAAGGTAAGGTTATAGAGATACAATCGCCGGGTTGATCAAATCGTAAAACTACTTACACCTGGGATTACATTCGCAGTTGTGGTAGGAAGGGGGGGNAGCACCGACCATCAACTGGAAGGCTGCTGCCATGGTTATGTTTGCTGCCTCTTCCGTCACAATGCTTCGCACTGTGGGACGAAGAAATCGTCAAGGCTCGGGAACGTGAACCCTTTCTTCGTGCATACGTCTTCGAGAGCTTTGACCGACTTGGTTATGATACCTGCCAATTCCACCAGCTGTTCAGTGGATTTAGGGTTGGCAGAGCTAGAAGAGTAGAGAGGAACATGGCTGAGAGAAGGGGAAAGAAGCTGGGACGGTGGGCTTCTCGTTGCTCTCTTATAGGGCCCTGATCCGGGAGGTTTGGAGCAGGATGCCATGGTTCTCGGACCCATCCCTTGCATGGCCTATCCGCAGATTCATTACGCGCCACCTTACGATAGACTCGAGCAGGCGAAAAGGTCAAGATAGCTGGTCCTGTTCCGCTTTGATTTGATCCTGGTTCTGTAGTTAAATATCCTGGTCTAGCAGCGGTCAAACCTATTGGTCTTCCTGTGCGCTGCCAATCGTGTTTTAAGAAACGGGGGACGTTGCGACTTCCTCTGGCGAGTTTTCGTACCGCCCTGCTTTACAAAGGACGTGTGTACGTCGGAGGTCACTCGGATGACACCCATGACATCGTGAAACTAGCGCTAGCCATTCTGTCAGTGCATGGGACATCTTGGATGGGATATTTGACACTTTACCAGGTATTGAAACTCTCCTTGGAGGGACGGATGTATGACTTTGTTCGTGGTCCACGAAGACATCCACTCAGTCGGAAGAGTCATCGCAATACCTCTTTCGAGTAGGCAGTCGCACATGTCCCGCCAGTATATTTCAGTCCTAGGCAGAGGAAATCCGTCTCCCTGGGACGGTGGTGGAACCTCAGAGTTGCACTCGGATGGGGAGCAGGCTCGATTGTGTGTCGGCAGGTGGCCCATAGGATAGTGTGGATTCTGGAATCCGGGAATAGTTCATGTCCATGTCTAACATCAATCACGGTTGGCAATCGCCGGGGTGGACATGCTTGGCGTCATCATCTTCCACGTTTCCACTGTACAGCCAGCACCGTCGACCTTACGCCCTCACTCCCGCCATTCTTTACTTCTTTTCTCTTGAATACTCTTTATTTCACGGTCAGGCGCTGGGTTCTGCCTAATTTACGCCGGCGAGCCTGTAATTTCCCCATCAAGACAGACACGTCAACGCGGGCATAACATCGTCATCACCCACCGTTAACTATCACCCATCGGTCCTCCATGTCGTTCTCTGGCAATGTCAGAGCTCGACGGCCAGCGTCGCCGCCGCCTGGCTATTCGCACCCACCACCAACATCCCAGAGGTTTCCCCATGCACGAGAGGACCATCTAGACGCCGATGAGAGAAGGGCGGCGGCGTCAAAAGGGTACGGGCCAGGGCGGACGAAGGCATACCCTCCAGGAGGACTAAACTTGTCGTCTGGAGAGTTCAAGGCGCTCTTCTTGATTGTCGTTATCGCCTCGGCCGTGAGGCTGTTCAGGTTGTCGAAGCCCAACAGCGTAGTGTGAGTGTCTATCTCCCCGAATACCCCAGCGGGCTCATGACGCCGGATACAGATTCGACGAGGTACACTTTGGCAAGTTTGCCTCAAAGTATATCAAGACGCAGTATTATGTCGATGTGCACCCGCCATTAGCAAAGTTACTCCTCACGCTGGCGGCTTTCATCTTTGGATATGACGGAAACTTTGACTTCAAAGACATCGGAAAGTGAGTGGACCCAGCTTCATTTCTTTTCTTATCTGACTATGGATCACAAGGGTGTATGAAAACGTTCCTTATGTTGCAATGCGAATGCTCCCAGCAGGGCTGGGCGTCGCCACCATCCCACTCGCATACCTTACCCTCCGCGCCCTCGACTGCCGCGCTACAACCGCCCTCCTCGCTTCTCTCTTTATCACATTTGAAAACGGTCTCGTCACTCAATCTCGCCACATTCTCCTGGACTCGCCATTGGTTTTCTTTACTGCCCTCACCATCTTTCTATGGGTCGGGTTCTGCAACGAGGACAAGCACAAGCCGTTCACGCCGTCATGGTGGACCTGGCTAACTCTGACAGGTCTATCATTAGGCGCCGTACTGAGCTGCAAATGGGTTGGACTCTTTACGGTGGCCACGATTGGCTTCAACACAGTGTACCAGCTCTGGGTCCTCCTCGGCGACCTCAGGGTCACACCAAGGTTGTTCATGCGCCACTTCATCGCCCGCGCGATCTGCCTCATTGCGGTCCCCATCCTCTTCTACATGTCCATGTTCGCCATCCACTTTGCCATTCTCCAGAACTCTGGAGACGGCGACGGCTTTATGAGCTCCGAATTCCAGCACACACTCGGTGGACGTGGTATGGCAGATACGTTTGCGGACGTTGCGATTGGTTCAAAGGTCACCCTTCGCCACGTCAATACCCAGGGCGGGTACCTCCACTCTCACCCACACAACTACCCCACTGGTAGTAAGCAACAACAAATCACGCTTTACCCCCACCGAGATCACAATAACGACTGGCTCATTATCAACGGCACTCAAGACGGCGATCCAGGTGTCGATTGGCTTGACCAACCTTTGCATTATATCACCTCTGGAACCCGTATCAAGCTGCGACACACCTCTACCGAGAAGCACCTCCACTCACACGACCAACGCCCGCCCGTATCCGATGTCGATTTCCAAAACGAAGTTACGGCGTATGGCATGAAGGGATTCATTGGTGATGCCAACGATGACTGGATTGTCGAGATCACAGATGGTGACAAGCGGGATAAGGAGAGCTACAAGCGCTTGAGGACGCTCAGGACCACCTTCAGGCTCCGTCATGCACTTCAGGGCTGCTACCTCTTCTCCCACAAAGTCAAACTCCCGGATTGGGGTTTCGAGCAACAGGAAGTTACGTGCAACAAGAATGCGGTGAAGGATAACTCTCTTTGGTTTATCGAGACCTCGTCCAACTCGAAGCGTATGTTGTTTCTCTTTGGTTTATCGAGGCTGAAGCTAACCTCTGAGTAGTTCCCGCCGATGCGCCCAAGGTCAACTACCGTGTCCCTGGCTTCTTTGCCAAGTTCTGGGAGTTGCAGCAGGTTATGTGGACAACTAATGCTGGTCTCACCGATCGTCATTCGTATGACTCTCGACCTGATTCGTGGCCTCGGCTCCGTCGTGGTATCGTGCGTATCTTCACAGTCTTCAACCAATGTCCTGTTGACCCTTTGGCTCTAGAACTTCTGGGTGAAAGATCATCACCAGATCTACCTCATCGGAAACCCGCTGGTGTGGTACCTCAGTACCGCCGCTGTCGCTGCCTACTTCCTCGTCCGGGGCTTCCTCATCCTTCGTGCGAAGCGAGGTTATCGTGACTTTGACAACTGTACGCTCTCTTCCTTCCTAATTCATTCCTGCAAGTACTCATGCCCGTCTAGCCAAGGTCCTCAAATACGACGCCCTCTGCGGATTCTTCTTCATGGGCTGGTCGCTGCACTACTTCCCCTTCTTCCTGATGCAGCGTCAGCTTTTCCTGCATCACTACTTCCCCGCACTCTACTTTGCCATCCTGCTATCGTGCTCGGTGTTTGATCTCCTCACGTCGACCATGAGGCCTAGGATCCGGTTGCAGATTGCAGCTGTGTTCATCATTTTGGCGATTTGGAACTTCCACCATTTGAGCCCGTTGGCGTATGGGAATCCCTGGACGAGGCAGCAGTGTGAAAAGGCCAAGTGGTTGAAGACTTGGGATTTCTCATGTAACGATTTCCATGTTGATGTGAGTGTTTGATCTGTCCTCTTTGCTCTATTTATTTCTTTTGGTTACTGACGGGCTGCTGTTTCTCTAGATCGCCCACTACAACCTGCCCGCTGCGACCCCTCAAAAGTCGACCGCTCCCGCGCTCACAACCATCGGTGGAGAAGCTGGAGGACGAGCTCCGATCGTTATAGAAGACAAGCATAAAGCGCAGGAGCAAGCCAACAACGAACAGAACAAGGAAACGGAAACCGCTGCCGGGCAGATGGGTAAACCCGAGCCTGGAGTAGACGTTTTCGCAGAGAAGCCGGCGAATGATGCGAAGAGCTCTGTAACCGTTGAGGGCGTTGTCAAAGGGGATCAGGATACGAGGGACGTGAAGAAGGAGATTAGCTCTGTCGCTCCGGAGGCCAAGACGACTATCGATGCTGCTGCCGCTGCTCCTGAGGGCAAGAAGGAGGACACTGATTCTTCCTCGGCCTCGTCATCACCGACTTCGGAATCCAGCTCCTCTGCATCGGAAGACTCTTCGAAGAAGGAACCTGTGGCGACGGATAAGCCTGAAGACGTTCCTGCTGCTGCTCCCAAGAAACCGGCTGGACCTTTGGACGAGATGGATATGGAGGCGAAGAAAGTTGCGGAGGAGTTGTACCCTGATGCTGGATCGTAATTCTTTTATTCTATTCGATTGTTTTAGTCTATGTCTCCGAGATTTGTTTTTGTTGAGGCTCCAAAATATGAGGCACTGGCATGGACGCTCTACGCACTACCAACTCCTCCGGTGTTACTATTATATCACGACTGAGTAGGGTCCTGGTTCAAAGTTCCAGCTGCCTGTTGTGTAATGTAATTATCATTATGGCCTTTTCTCTCTTTCCGTGAGGCTTTGAAACCGAAACGTGATCTCCTGCTGTGTCGCGTGACGTCATGGACTGACGCGTCATGCCACGATCGTCGCTTGATCGCTCTCGAGTTTACTTTGGTTCTTCTCCAGTGGAAGCAAGCTCAAGTACACATGTGACCGTACTGGTGAAGAATACTTGTGAAAACCTCACCATTAGATCTGAAGAGCGCGTCGTTCACAATCTCTTTTTTTTATGGCGCGTGCATTGCGCTGACTTGCATGAGGACTCAAAAGCCATGACGAGGGCCAGATTGGCACACCTCAGCTCCAACTGGCTTACTCGAACGCCATCTGGCAATACTATTGAATCTTAGAAGGCAAGAATGCTGTATTGCCGTTCTTTCTTGGGTAATAAAAGCGAGAGCGTCTTCATTTACGCAACGCGTCAGGCCATGGTAAGGGAAAAACGAAAACGAAAACACCGTCGTGGGGCTAGATACCCGTAGCACGGTAAAGCGCTCGAGACATAGAATCTGCCAAAAGGGAGGCTTTGGATAGGGGGAATAGACCCAACTTGAAAAGGCAGGACGCAGTCAACGGTATTGAGATGAAAGGGTGTGCTGGACGGGCTGGAACAATCTGGAAGGGCAGGGGGGAGGAAGTCATGCGCCGCACATGTCTTGATAAAGTTATAAGCAAATAGATAGGGCAGAAAACAAAGGTGACAGTCAAAGAGTGTCCTTGTAGACCCACTCGACCTAATTTAGCCTAGCTGGAGCATCGGACAAGTTAGCTTGGATGCAGCTGAAGCATAGATCAAAGTGGTGGCCGATGCGTGCCTGAGCTCTGGACTCCTTTGCTTCAGAGCTCAAACATCCCAGAGGGTCAATCTTGAGCAATCTGGAAGCTGGGATCTTTATCTACAAGCCGGCAGGGACGTAGCGCCCAGGTCACACCGCAGCAAAACCGCGATGGAACTGTCAGTCCCAGCTAGATCACTGGTCAAAATGGGACCAGCCATGGAACCGCGATGGATCGTATGGCTACATGACGAATTCCGTTGGTACTGGAAATCGACATGGACAAAAGATGGAAGCAACAATGGCATGCTGAATGGAATCGCTTTGATACAGTAGAGTCTCCATTGCTCCTCTGATTAAAGGTCAAGTGTCACCACTGATTCCGCTGAACTTCCATGTCGAGTTCCAGGTCACCTGGTACTTCAATGCAGGCACAGGTTCCACTGTCAGTCCCAACTTAATTGAAATTTGGATGGAGCTAGTGGTTCCATGGCTGCCCTACCGCTGTGTCAAGGACTCGAGCAAGGTCGCTGGTAGCGGACAGAAATAGCCAATCGTGTACCACATATTCCCTGCAATCTCTCTGAGCAGACTGTCCGAGCCCACACTGGGAGGGAGGTATCGATGAACAAACAATCATCGTCAACGGCAGCCCGCCAAAAGGAGCAGCTCGGTGTCGAATCCACGGTGACTGTGGTCCTGCTCCAGAAGTAGGCGGGAGGCTTGTGATTCGTTCAGCTTTTTCGGGATACTATTTCCGAATCGTCGTTATGTGGGCGCTCGGTGGCTCGGGACAGCTTCACTGAGCTTCAAATTTCGAGGCGATCAAGCCAAATAAAGCTGAAGGGGAAAGGCACATGGTAGCCGTGGGAGAGCTAAGCGACCATTGTGCAACGTATCCGATCAACATTTCACCCCATCAGGTAGGTGTAGGTCCCCCTTGTCAAACTCCGCGAACCAGGGACTGGCACCCACATTCGCATACTCGTTCTTTCGTGCATCCAATTCCAGACAAATGAATAGGATCTCTACAGGCAGCTCGAACTTTTGTCAAGCTACATACGATGAACTATCAAAGTCAACATGATCTATTGCTCTAAACATGGTTCAGCGGCAAAGTACAACACGATGGTTTATATCGAGGTCGCCGTTACTGGTTCGCAGAGTGGCTATCATGTCCCTTTCTACTAGCTCTCGGATTGAGGGAATGGGCTCTCTTTGCTCTTGTCCAAACAATCCAACGCATCTGGTGGAATTTCGTAGAGGCCTTCAACGATGCGGGATTGTAAAGGTAACGTTTTCAGCTTTCCTTCCAACCACGCCGTTCGCTTGCTTGAGATGACGAAGCACACTGGCAGGTGCTTGAGACAGTATTGAATGGCTTCCAAGATATCGTGAGTGTGCTTCCATGTGCATCGGTCCAAGCCGTCGATCACGATTAGAAGTGGCACTCTTCGTTCTTCAAGTGGTAGTGCCTGGAACGTTTGTACGATCAAGTGTTTGACTTGAGTCAATATGGACCTCCCAAAGAACTGTCCGCCGTATTTCGCGCAGGACTTTTGCAACGCTCTGTCGAAGGAGGGGAGATACATGGTGAGCTCGTGAGCCAGAACCGGCGCAAACTGGTCCCTGGGGAAGTTGAAAACGTTGACCGATTCAGGAAAAAAGAATGCGGAGGCAAGAGCTCCTTCCTCTTCAAACCGTGTTGCAATGTAGCGGAGAACATCCTCTCTGCAACTGTCGCTTTCCTGCCATAGCCAAAAGATTGCAGAGTCACGATCGACTTTTGAGATCCAGTCGATGATGGAGTTGAGAGATTGTTCAATCGCTATCCGGATACGCGGTAGCCAGCTCTTTGGGCAAGTCTCGTAGTTATGCGTTGCGTATGTTGATTCAGAATGTAATCTTGAGAACTGCGCCCAGTAGACTGGGAATAGAGTAAACGATTTAAGGCTCGCAGATCAATCAGACGGACGTGCCACGTGTTAGAGTTTATTACTCTCCTCCGTATTCGATGCTCTCATCGACGGTTCTCCTTTCCATTCTATTTTTAATTACTTAGTCAGTTTCAGATCGGACGCTTAGTACGCATAGTATATAATCCCTACTTTTACGTCCGCCGCCCCTCAGATCTTTCCTTTCATCTGAGGGTGCGTATTCATTCATTATCTCGCCGTTATTCTATCGCTAACTAGTAGACTCTAGCTTACATCGTGTCTACTAGGTATACTTTATATTATAGATCTTTCCTTTCATCTGAGGCTTACATCGTGTCTACTAGCCGTCCCGCCGTCTCTTCTCCTATCGCCGTCAGCCGACTTTCGACAGTTATGAGCCCCGATAGCGACTCCATCACCATCGCCAAGCTTTATCGGCTAAAGGAGGACGGATCGAACTGGGCGGTTTACCGTGACCGCACGACGGATTACCTCAAGTCGAAGGGTCTCCGCAGCCACCTCAATGGCCGCGTCAAAGAACCCATCGAAATCGTTGAGCGCATCAACGAATCGACCAATACCATCCAGTTCTTCAAGCCCGACGACACCGCCTTTGCCACACCCCTATCAGACAAGGACGTCGGCAAACTCGAAGATGCCGCTTGCGAATATGACAAGAATCAAGGTCTCGGCAGCGACGTACTCAACAATACAGTACCCACCTCCATTTATCGCGAGATTCATCACCTCACCACCCTCGCCGCAAAATGGAAGGCGCTTCACGACATGTTTGAGCACCGCGGTAACGTCGTCCAAATCGACCTTCTCACCAAGCTTCAGTCAGCACGTTACACCGGTGGCTCCATGCGCGCATTCCTGTCCCAACTTACCGAATGGCGCAACGACTTACTTGACAACGACTACAACCTTTCAGACTCGCAGTTTGTCACCTATATCACCTCTTCTCTCGCCTCTACCCCCGACTACCGCATGTTCATTTCGGCCATCGAGGGCGCCGCCGAGGTTGCTGGCACGACGCTTACCTCAGAGGTTCTCAAGAAGCGCCTGATTGCCGAGCACGAGGCGCGCAACGGAATCAATTCGAATGCCACATCGTCCGGATCGGGGTCGACGGCACTCGCATCATCGAGAGGGAACGGGAAGAGGATGGAGTACTATTGCACGATCTGCAACGTGAATGGTCACTCAAAGGAGCGCTGTTTCGCAGAGGGAGGAGGGCGTCACGATCAAGCACCCGAGTGGTACAAGAGGAAGCAGGCCGAACGTCTTGCGCAGGAAGGCAAGACTCAGAACACCACCTCGACACCCACCGGTCCAACAACCGCCAACGTCTCTACGACTACCAGCACCATCTATTCATGCGTAGCCGAAGGACCTCCTCAATTGCGTTCACCGGTTGCGATGGCGGCTACCACCAACGACCATCAAGGCACCATTCTTGATTGCGGCGCCAGTGATCATTTTACCCCATTCCGTCACCTTCTCACCGACTACGTCGATATTCACCAGTACTCGAGGGTAGCCGATAATCACACCACTCACGTCGCAGGGAAGGGAACGATGATCGTCGAATTACCTATGGGTCCAGGTCAGCCCCCCACTAAACTCACTCTCATGAACGTTTATTATGTTCCATCTTTCGTCTTCACTCTCATCTCCACCACTCGTATGGACCTCGCCGGTTTCACCATCCTCAAACGCGATGGTCTTTCCACCATCACAGCCCCTGACGGCGTCATTATAGGTCGAGTCCCTCTTATCCGAGGGTTGTACCGCGTCACAGATCCAATCAGCAATTCTGACGGCTCCACTCCACTGCACGCCAACGTAACAACTATCTCATCTACCACCAATCATTCCAATTCCATTACCACATCCCTTCATCTCCAACGTCTCTGACACACAAAGCGTAGACGTTGAGGGGGAGAGGGGCACAGCCACTAAGCATTCCAACGTCGACACTTCGAGTGACGACAACATCCCAACGTTATCACCATTCGATAATCCATCTCATATTCACACTATTCATCCATCCAACTTCACCAATATCAATCACCAATCTTCACGCAACTACAAGGCACGCCTCGTCAAAGAAGGCTTCTTTCATCATCCCAAACTCGACCTCGACAACACTTTTGCAGCCATTATTACTCCATACATTCTCAAATCTCCCGTTCCATTCTACAATCACCCCAACCATCTCGAATTTTCCACATCCGACTCACCCGATGCTCGCATCGAGGGGGAGTGTTAGAGTTTATTACTCTCCTCCGTATTCGATGCTCTCATCGACGGTTCTCCTTTCCATTCTATTTTTAATTACTTAGTCAGTTTCAGATCGGACGCTTAGTACGCATAGTATATAATCCCTACTTTTACGTCCGCCGCCCCTCAGATCTTTCCTTTCATCTGAGGGTGCGTATTCATTCATTATCTCGCCGTTATTCTATCGCTAACTAGTAGACTCTAGCTTACATCGTGTCTACTAGGTATACTTTATATTATAGATCTTTCCTTTCATCTGAGGCTTACATCGTGTCTACTAGTCGTCCCCGCCGTCTATCCTACTCTCCAGCCGTCTTATTTCGACATCACATTAATTGAGTACATTCAGTGCTAGAGCAGTGGGACAAGTCCCTAAGCACATAAAGAGATGGCGCGGCAAGGTTTCGGCACATCAGACGGCACGATGGTTGGCGCGGCACGAGAAAGGAGCTCAATATGCTCTGAAAGGAAGGTCACTCACGGAAGAGATAACCCGGAAAGTGGTCACAAGGGCTTTTGCCAAGACAAGGATACTCAATTGACGGAGGTCCAACTCCTCCTCACGCGGCTCGAGCAAAGATAACTCCCAAGGCGGCGGTTGGAATAACCGGAAACCGACCACCCTCAAATCAACTTCGGCATCGCACGGCATACCAAAAAAAGGCAAAAGACATCTATTAATAGTCACAGCGCGAGCGCAGGAGTGGCGTAACCAATACCCTCTTTTTATCTCTTTATCTCTCTCCCTACCTGGGGCCTGGACTTTCTCTATTTATAAATCTTGTGTACACCTATTTATCATGCTCCGGTGATCGCACGGCTCCAGATAGTATATATATTGGACTCTCTTAGTCATAGTTTTTCCCCAGAGAATTACTGCTGTTTTATTTGTGTTNACTTTGCGTTTGCAATCGACTGGATTTGTGACTTTTATCTYGYGCGGCGTGATACTAAGTGAAAGAAAGATCAAAGCCATAAAGAAGTAACCTTAGGGTTAACTGTGTGATTATCAAGTACTCCTTGATTACTTGGAACTAGTGTGCACAAGAGAGAGAACTTGTAAATTCTTAATACTCTACACTACCCCCCATACTCGCACCCCAATTTCGGTGCAGCATGACTACCAAAGGTTTATACATTATACTTACCTCGCACGGCTTGACTTGGAGTTGGTGTTAGGTGTTAGTTGGTGTGTTAGTAGTCTCACCGTACTCGATCTCTTCAGCGGTCCTCCCCTACTGAGAGCCACTGATCAAGGGCCTTGCACATGCCTGTCCTGAATGGACCAACCTCCTTGCTGAGGACATGGAATCAGTGAATACAATGATGTGGTTGCAGCCGGCCAGTGCCGTGGCCCTGACAACTGCCACCCTTATTGCAAACAGCTCTGCATATGCAGAGGTGATCTTTCCTGCTGCCCAGGTAGAGGTGACAGGGTCATGTCCAGTCCATTCAATTACAAACGATGCTGTTGCCTGGTGCATGGTGCGTTTTGGGACTGAATGATCTGTCCCACAGCACACTGTGCCTCGCTGTTGTGCAGCCTGTTGCTGCAAAGTGTCAAGAAAGGTGCGTCGCTTGGGCAGCGCGTCTGCTCCCTTGGGATTGAATTCGTTGAACAGTACCCTTCCTTGGTGCCTGTCCAATAGTTGTTTACCAGGGGTGTTCTCCTCCACAGTCAGGGGGAACACCTCAGTGAGGGTGTATATTTTGCTGTTAGTCTCAGTAACAGCATTCTGTACCACCTTCTGTCTGTCCGTTGACATCCAGCAAGATGCTTTTAAAGCAGGGATTGCTGTTTTGGCATGTTCCCCCCTCATCAGTGACCTGAGCGGATGGGAGTCCGACAGAGTTGCTGTATGAAACACTGCTCTCTGGGAGAGCTTGAGGAGGTGTAGGCAGATAGGAGGTAGCCTGGCTAGGCTCTCCACTCCCCTGGTAGGCGAGGTGTGAAAAGCACCTGTGATCCAACTGTTTGAACAGCAAGGCAGTCAACTGGAGTCCAACAGTTAGAGAACTGATCTGGGGGACTCCAGAATGATACAGGGCAATATATATAACCTAAATCAACAATCACATGGACCAGAATAATGGAAAACCAGAATATCGGAAAGAAATAGCTAAACCCTCAGAGTAACTAAGTGGAAGCAATTAGGAACATGTTCTTAGCATGGGAGCAATTGCCAAGAACATGGAAAAGAGTCCAGAATGATAAGAAGTCAAAAGATGAGATAAAAGCAAAGATAAGGGAATAGAGAGACTGATAAGATGAAATAAGGTCAGGCAAGAGATAAGATAAGAAAACAAGAAAAGCGAAATAAGAGGTGAGTCAAACTGGTCACATACTTTCAACACTCCTCCTTGACCTTGACAACCTCCTAACTCAACTTCAGTCCCATCTGCTCCCACACCAACTTCATTTCCAAACCACTCAGTGCCTTGGTCAAGCCATCCACTGGTTGCTGAGTCCCAGGAATATACAAAACATCAATACAGCCATCATCCATCACATCCCGAAGCCAATAAAACTGAAGATCAAGGTGCTTCATCTGTCCAAAGTGCTCTGGATTCTTGCTGACACTGATCGCGGACTGGTTATCAATCCAAAGGAGTGAGGGACCTTGAAAAGGATAGCCGAACTTGGACAGAATGTTGCGCATCCACAGGATCTCCTTCCCAGCCTCAACTGCAGCCATGTACTCCGCTTGGTGCTTGACAGAGCAACAACTGTTTGGAGCTTGCTGGACCACCCATTGGCTCCACCACCCATGCAAGTGATATAAGCACCTGTAGAGCATCTGGTATTGATACAGTCGCTATGAGATGCATCACAGTAAGTGGTAAAAGCAAGACCATCCTCCCCTTTGGTGTAGGTAAGCTTGTAATCCTTTGTCCCCTGCAAGTATTGGAATAGACGCTTGACAGTGTTCCAATGCTGGGGACTGGGATTCTGGCTAAAGCAACCAAGGAAGCTCACAGCCTTCACAATATTGGGCCAAGTCATGGTGCACAGGTATTGGAGGGTGCCAATCGCATTGAGATATGGCACAGAGCGCATATACTTGACCTTCTCACCGTTCTGGGGACCCATGGACTTGGAGAGCTTGATGCCAGGTACAAGCGGAGTGGTAACGGGGTTGCAGTCCTGCATACCATAGCGCTCGAGCATGTCAATGATGTACTGGCACTGGGAAAGGGAAATGGAATGGTTGTCCTGGTCTTGGGAGATCTCAACACCAAGTAGAAACTTGGTCTGGCCCAGATTGCGCAATTTGAAGTGCTTTTGAGAGCTCCTCTACAGCGCAATCAATAAGAACTGGGTCCTTACAGGCAAGGGTGATGTCATCAATATAGATAGGAACAGTCATCTGGAGCTCTCCCTTGACATAGAGGTAGATTGAGCGATCGGATTCAAGCCTCTGGTGTTTGAACAGCAAGGCAGTCAACTGGAGTCCAATGATGCGCAGGTCGTGTTCTAAGGCTCAAAACACAACAAGACAAANGAACCTAACTCTAACACCAACACACACACAAAACAAACACACCAAGTACCTTTGGAAGATAAGAGGCAGGCAAGGGTATAGTGAAAAGCGCTAAGTCTAGTTGGACTAAGGCTTCGGAATGTAAACTTTGCAATCGCAAGCTTGAGGGGGGAGCTAAGGCTCAACCAGGTTCAATGTTATTGCTTCAGAAGCTAAACTTTGTGGACAACTAACTCGACGACAAACGGATTTGACTTCAGAAATGAGAACATGGTCTTGACATGATATAACTTTGACTGTTACAGGTAACACGACTCCGAAAGACAAGTTCGTAGAGATAATGACTCGCTTTACTAGTACTTTAGATAAACTAGTACAAGTGACTCAAGAGTTAATCGAGTTAGGTCTATAGGACTCATTTTTCTTTTTCTTGACTAATAATAACGGACTCGAAATGACTAACTAGTAGTATGACTCGACTTCATGTACTAGTATAAATACAACAGAGAAACGAGACAGGTTCTTTAGCTTGTTCTTGAGATTCATCGATAACTTGTATATTCGCTACAGCTTATGCCTAGTACAGTCCGACTTACTCTCACACTCAAACGCGAAGACAATCAAGACGAAGCCGTGCTTTGTGCGACTATCATCGAACAACTCCATTCCAACTACAACCGAACAACTTCTCATATCCTCTCGGTGACCGACGCCGAAATCCTCGGACTTATTTCATCATTGATCCAGGGACTGTCGTCTACTACGGGGGACGCCTTACTGAGAATGTTCGAGACCGTGTGCTTGTGCCAATATCTATCACCTACCACACTATACATCCAATACTATCTTCAAGAGGTTGGATCCCCGTTGTTCATTCCACTCTTCAGTACGACAGTCTCCACGTACGATCAATCAGTAGCGTACCTCAGTCCACGTACCCAAGTGTTTTATACCAACACACCGTTTTCCAACTCGCCGAGTCAACCACCGTTCATTCCACCAGAAGTTCCCGACGCAGGGAGCGACAGCGAAGACTCAGAGAACAACGATCAGGAAATTGACATCGAATAGTCGGACATAACATTGACAACGCGATGAGGACACGGCCTCCAAACAACTTCTGAACTTAAACATGCAAAAGATAACAGAAAGGCTCTTGTAGATTTGGTGGGTAACACAGACCCGGATGCAAAATACAATGCTAGCTACCCACTATATAGATTTAGTTACTTAGGATCCAAGATTAAATACTGTAAATAAATTTGGCAAACACATCCAAGACAAACAGAGATATAAGCACATAAAATTAACCAGTCCAGACAGAAATAATCATATGAGGGTATCCAGGCTCTAAAACTAGGTCTCGACCTTCTAGACTTGCATCAAGACGTGTTCAGAACTGCTGCTGAAACAGCACTCCACTATTTCCACATGCTTTGATAGTTCGGAATAGGTTCAGAGGTAAGTACCTTTGCTCCCGACCCTACTTCTGTCTATTTGGTTTGCTGGGCACCACTCCCAAGCCCTCATCATGTCATTGCCCCAGCTCTAGGCATTCCGCATTCTTCCACACTCCATGCTTTCCTTGTTATCCATGTTGGCTCACAAGACCGAAACCTATCTCGGGTTCTGAAGACAGCCGAGGGTCCGGTCTCTACTCCACATCAGTTCACACCTTGAGTTGGCTTTTCAGAAGCCCTCAACTGAGCCGCTTGTACTTCCAAATCTGGCAACTGTCAGGTTTATTTGACTTGACAGATTTGCCATCACATCCTCAAAGCCACAGAGTTATGTTACACTTTCCACTTAGCGAATGTCAAGGCGAATGTCCTTTGTAGTGTGCAGACTCTCTTCCTACTCCATACCTTGCCAGGTTGGGCGCGCGTTATGGTTCCAAATCATTTATCTACCCTTTGGATACGTTTGCAGGGCCTTCTTATTTTAAAGCACCACTGCTGAACTGTTGTACTTGGGTCCCTGAGCTGGATCCTTGAGAGCTGCTAAGTCTGAAGCCGGGAACCGCTCTGACTCTTGGTTTCACAATGTTCAGAAGACATGCTAAGTTCTATAAGTTGTCATTGTTACTTAGTCCTTTAATTCAGAAGCATTTCCAAAGAAAAGTTCTATTAATTCGCAATTTTCTAAGGGTATACAGGCATGCACCGCATCACTGACAGTCAGGGAACTGATCTGGGGGACTCCAGGACAATACAGGGCCATATATATATCCTAAATCAACAATCACATGGACTGGAATAACGGAAAACTGGAATATCGGAAGGAAATAGCTAAAACCTCGGAGTAACTAAGTGGAAGCAATTGGGAACATGTTCTCAGCATGGGAGCAATTGCCGAGAACAAGGAAAAGAGTCCAGAATGATAAAGAGTCAAAGATGAGATAAAAGCAAAGATAAGGGAATAGAGAGANNCCAATAAGATGAGATAAGATCAGGCAAGAGATAGGATAAGGAAAACATGAAAAGCAAAATAAGAGGTGAGTCAAACTGGTCACATTCTTTTAACATCTGGTACCCCAATTCGGTGAGAACAGAGTGTAGCTTCTTGTTCCACTGCCTAGCGGCCTGCTTGAGACCATGGAGCGACTTTTTCAGCCTGCAGACCTTGTTGGGACTGCCCTCATGGAATCCTTCGAGCGGAGGTGTTGCAGGAGCAGCAGGAGCAGCAGGAGGTGGCGGACTTGGCGGAGGATCACTGAGCTGAGCCGGAGCAGCTGGAGGTGGAGTTGTGGGTGCGAGCTGAGCCTGGGGTAGAGCTAGAGGTCGGATGGAGGAGGAAGCGATATCTGCATCAGGATTAGGAATGGGAAATGAAGGAATCAATGGTGGAGGCAAAAGAGAGCTGGAGAGATGAAAGGAAGATGCAAAGCTGGAAAGACCGGGAAACACTTGTTCATCAAACTCAGTGCGTTCTGAGATAATGAACTTCCTCGTCTCAGTGTTGAAGAACAGCCAGGCTTTGTACTCTGCCGGATAACCAACAAAGACACATTTCTGCATATGTGATTCCAGCTTCTTCCGCTTGTCAGGTTGCACAAACACATATGCTTGACAGCCAAAGACCCGGAAGCAACTCAGATCAGGCTTCTGACCATACCAGGCCTCGTAGAGAGTCTTCCCAGGGAGTGACCAGGTAGGCTGGCAGTTCCAGACCTTCACCTGGGTGGCAAGACAACAACCCCAGAAGTGCATAGGCGATTTAGACTGGGCCAGCATAGCTGTAATGTCATTGTTCATTGTCCTATTAGCTTGCTCTGTGTCACCGTTCTGCTGTGGGCGATTGCGTATTGTATGATGCCGTACAATGCCATTAAGGTCACAGAGTGTATTGAACTTGTCGGACATGTACTCACCCCCTTGTCGTCGTGCAACGCCTTGATTGACTTGCCCAGCTGGTTCTCAGCAAGTGCTTTGAACGATTTGAAAGCAGCAAAGACTCCACTCTTCCTCTTGAGCAGCATGACTACTTGGAAGCGAGTGTGGTCGTCAATGAAAGTGACCCAATAGCGGTAACCCTCTGGAGTTGACACGGACATAGGGCCAGAGACATCAGAGTGAATGAGATCGAGAGGAGCGGCAGCCTGATGGCCAGTAGAAGGGAAAGGAGCAGAATGCATTTTATCCACAAGACATGGCTCACAGATCAGATTGCGCTTCGTAGACGACGCAAGAGTAGGGGAGTTCAAAGTTGACTGCACCCACGCCCACAGTTGCGGGTGGTGATGCCTAGGCAGCACTGTATGTGTGACATGATGTGACACATCCGTGCGGGTGTCGTTTGCAACCTCATTTCTCTCGCTCTCCTCATATATTCCATTACCTCTTCTCTAATTACCTACTATTATGTCCTCCAAACCATCCATTGCGAATATAGAATGGTCCAAGGATAGCCATGCCCTTATTTGGAAGCTCCTGGCAGAGCTTGAGAAGGGCCAAAATCATGTTTGGTTATTCGGGCTACAGAAGGTTCAGGTAAGGGTTTATCTCATCATATGTGCCGTAAAAACTCACCACGTTGTGCTAGAAAACCACCAAAGATAGTAAAATTGGTGTAGCAAAGAGAATAGGCAGTGTTATACTGCCTGAGCTCTATGCCCAAAACCCAGACACTGTTAGAAGCAGGATCAAGGGAAAGGCTGATAAGTATGGTTCAAATCTCTGTTTGATTTCATTTTTTTTTGATTTATTTTTAATCTCTAGCCTTCATGCAAAGTACAAAGAGGAGGTTAAGCATCTTCAGCAGACCGGTGGGGGCATTGGTGGAAATCGTCAGGATTCTTGGGATGCCAATGAGTATCTGGATTGCTATGTGGGTGCTGGTGGGCCGGATGAGACCACAACAAGCGAGACTCATAATCTCTGGGGTGAGTTTTGATATTCCTCATTCAAGTTTCATGTTCTCATCTATCTCAGAGGAGATTAATCAGCGCTTCCTGTTTTTTGCTACAATGCATCGCTTTTTAGCATCTCGCCCGAATGCCGTTTCCCCTGCTATCACGACAGGTGTGGTACCTGATGGGTGACGCGTCCTGCATCTCCAAGCATTCCAGAACACGGCTGCCACCCACTCTGCTCCTCCACCCATCCCCGATCATTTGATTGACCCAGCTCCGTGCAACACAGTTGCGTCTCAGGCTATCCCCATGGTTAACTTTGGTTCTGTCAACACTAACAAGGAGAACGTTCCTCCTGCTGTGGCTGAGCCTCTGAAAAGAGGTCCTAAACCCTCTATGTTTGATGCTGCAAAGCATGTCCAGAATGCAAAGAAAAATCTCAAGGCTATTCCCAAGAAGTGAAGCCTTGAGGATGTTCTCCTTGAAGCAGTTAAGGGAGTCATATAATTTTCTTTTTTTATCTATCATGGGAAGCTCATCTTTTTCAGAGAGAAGGAAGCCAGCTCAGCTTGCAAGGCTATCTTGAAGGCTCGACAGATTAAGCTTGACAAAAATAGTCAAATTATGTGTATGGTTGAGATTGGTTTACTGACTAAGGAGAAAGGTAGACTTCATCTTCTTGATGTTGAGAAGGATGATGAGCAACCTCAGAAGAAGATACGTCTTTCAGCTTCACCCCTTTCTTCTCTTTAGCTCTCTTCTCCCATTAACCCTTGTTCCTCATCTCCCATTTGGAACGATGACATTTAATATTTACTCTTAATAAAGGTGACATCTTGGATACTTTATACCTGTTCCCCCATTTGTGCGTTCTCTCATTACCCTCACTGTAATTCCCTGTGTTTCTCCTATTGCTAACTACTAGCACTATACCATCTACTTTCATTTGTACTATCCACTCCTTTATGATCTATTACAGTTATTCTGAATCTAATTCTACTCATTACCACCCTCATTCCCAAACTCCTGTCCATAGGCTACCAATATCTCTACAATCAACTGATTCTGTTTATTCTCTCCAACCTTTGCTTCATCCTGAATATTGACGCCTGCAGGTATGTTTCCAGCTCCAACACCTTCACCTCCATTTTGTACATCTTCATTGAGATTGGGGAGAAACTGAATGCCACCTGCTTTCCCTTCAGCATCAATAACAAGATTGTGCAGGATGATTGCAATTGTGATCCATTGACATGCGTGCTTGTGATCTTCAGCTGAGTTGATGTTAACTTGGAGTCCATGGAGGCATTGGAATCTTCCCTTGAGTGCACCCATGCAGTGTTCTGAGCGGACATGTAAGCCCACCACTACACGGTCAAAGAACTTGTTTTCAGGCTTGAAGGATGCAGGCTGGCGGTGCACAGGTATAACATGTTCTGAGATAGGATAGGCTGAGTCTGCCCACGCAAATTCCTGCCCTTGGAATAGAACATTTGGGTGAAGCCTTGCACCAGTATATTCGAAGGCTGCTGCATCATGTGCAGAGCCTGTAAACCCATGTGAATAATCAACAATTCACAAGTTGGAAGGAACATTCCCAATCTAATAAAGGTATCAGACACCTCAAGAGATGCAGTCAAGAAAAAATACCTGAAGGTTTAAGCCATAGTTGCTTTTTCGTATGAAGTATGCATCATCATTCCACCCAGGCTGACTGGATAAAACCACGATTGTTCCATCATACATCAAGTACTCTTCTTTCCACAACTATGTAGAGACAAGAAGTCTCGCGAGTGCGAAGGGGGCTAAATGGGCGAGTACAACACCTAGCGAATTGCTGTGTTGATCTTTTTTCGCTCGACAGCTATACCGCTGAAGAGATCGAGAACGGCGAGACTACTAACTCACACACAACCTAACACCTACACCAACTCTAAGTCAAGCCGTGCGAGGTAAGAAGTATGTATAGACCTTTGTAGTCGTGCCGTACCAAATCGGGGGTGCGAGTATGGGGGGTAGTGTAGAGTATTAAGAATTTACAGATTCTCTCTCTTGTGCACACTAATTCCAAGTAATCGAGGGGTACTCGATGATCACCCAGTTAACCTTAGGGTTACTTCTTTATAGCTTTGGTCTTTCTTTACTTAGTATCACGCCGCGCGAGATAAAAGTCACAAATCCAGTCGATTGCAAACGCAAA
>JANBPK010001278.1:0-35634 GCA_027579435.1 Candolleomyces eurysporus | reverse complement strand
AAGGGGAACGGTACGGTAGGCTGGTACATCGGATATGGCAGTCGRTRATGTTCAGACAAGGGGTTTATTCTGGGGTTCAAGTACTAAGTCTAACTTAGTGGTTCTGGGTTCTGGAGTTCACTAGGTGGGTTCTATTAAGAACGAGCTAAGGAATACAGACTATCCTAGCCTACTTATATACTATATGCCTCATGTAGAAGGCATGGCAACATCAGTCAGCAATATTAAAGTATCAGTCAGCAAAATGAAACTGTGAGTAAGCTAAATGAAAAACATGTGCTATTGAAACACTAAGTACTGGTCATAAGGTCATACACGAGTCCATAGAGCATATATGAGGTAACCACAAGGCAAACACAAGGTGTACATGAGGTAAGAACTACAGAGGCCAGAGAGTCCATGAGACAAGTCCAAGGATTGTAACAATGGCTATCTCAAGCCACTAGGGCCAAACTGATGGAGGAACAAAGTAATGGGACTTGAAACTCTTGGCACATGGGCCAGGTTTGTTGTCTTCTCTAAGGGCAAAAACCTGGGTGATGTGATTCTGTTAGATAGAACAGATTTTATGTCTATGTATTCTGAGGAGTTTGTTCAACGCATCAATGGCATGGTTGCTTTTGCCACTGCCGATAGTCAATGAAGGTAGCAATAGGTCAACAATGATACATTCCTTCCCGTATACAACACAATATGTGTTTTTTCAATATCTAAGCATCTGTCTTTCTGCATCCTTTTCAGACATCCAAACATCATTTTTGTTGAACATTGCAAGCCCACTGGCCCCAGTGCCCGCTTCGACCGCTAAGCTCTCTATCGTCTCTCCCACTTATTGTTGGACAGGCTGTAGTAACATCATTGATAATAAATGTTTGCCATCAACCTTTGGATTTTGCTGATCAATGATGTCATGCATTGACACAGTGGACCTGTGGGAATACTCACAAAAACTCAGATCTGTGGGTCTGAGTCACTCGTGGGAAAATACTCATGAGAATCCAAGTATGGATTCTGAAGGTACAAGTACCCATGAAAACCCATAATTTGTTCAGTAAAAGAAACACTTCATGCCACAACTTTTCACAAATTTTTAAGATTTTTTCCTGAATTATTACAGGCCAAGTTGGATAAAAAAGAGTTAGTGGACAACTTTTCCCATGCCTTACAGTGCACAGGCACAACCTGACCAACCAGATAGGCTTGCCTACTATAGGAAAGGAAAATGTGAATGGATAAGACCTAGTAGCACCAGTACTTGACTACAAAAGGCGGTAACAAAGTTCCAAAGCTCTTATTAACACAAAGCTTTGAGGTTCAAGTAAAATCAGCCACATCTAGAACAATAGATGTGGGCTTAGAGCTGGTAACTGCATAGTAAACCACAGCATCAACAATGATGGACCAGGAATTTCAACATCAGCCATGTTAAAAACAGGCTGACATCTACAAGTGAAACCTCCAATGGTGCAGGAGGCACCAAAGGCAGGCTGTTGCTTTGGAGAAGGTGATCTCATGGCCTAATCTGTGTTTACTAAATTAGATCAAGTGTTCTGTTCAACTACAACAGTAAAGCACCACATGCCTTCAATCACAATCTCAATAGAAATAGCACAGGCTTTCCCCTTATCCATAGGCTTTCCAGTATCACTGTCATGGCTCTGTAATCAAGATTAAAATTAAAGACACACACTAGAATGGACAAGAAACTTACCTCTTCCATAGCATTATCTCCAGCTTTGATAGCACAGGCCTTTCCCTTATCCATAGGCTTTCCAGTATCACTGTCAGGGCTCTGTAATCAAGATTAAAATCAAACACACACTAAAATAAACAAGAAACTTACCTTTTCAATAGCATTAACCTGCTTATTTGGAGTTTTGAGCAAGTTGCCAAGTGTAGCCTTAAACTGTGTAGTCTTAAGCCCAAATAAATAGGTAAATTAATAAAAACATGGATGAATGAATATGAAACACACTGACATTTGCATCATCAGAGCCTTCAGACTGCTCTGGAGTCTGCTCACGCCTCTTGCCAGCCATACCAGCAGGCTTAGCCCTTGCCCTTCCACTTAGAGATGCAACAATAGTCTTTTGTGGAGAAGGCTCAGAAGAGGCATTGAGTACAGACCCTCCAGCTTTAGGTCGAGCAAGAGGAGGGATAGAGACTTTCATAGCCTTGAGTTGCTCTTCAACACTGCAAAAGAAAATAAATAAATATAAATATATTTGCACAATTGATAATATGAATGTAAAAACTTTGAAGCACCTCCTTATTCATGTCGACTCCTCAAGAATGCGTCAACCCAGGAGCATATGCTCCCAGTGGAGGGAGGGGAGAGATACAAAAGAATAGAAAAGCACTCACGTTTTGACATTTTTTNGTGGTGGCTGTAGCTTTCTTCCCAGCAGAGCGAGTATCTTTGTGCACACCAAGAGCAGCAGCTGAGGCAAGGGGACGTCTACAGCGGCGCTTGGCTGGGTGATCACTCCCATCATTGCCAGTAGCAGCCATGGCAGAGGGACAGCAAGAGGGTGCAACATGTCCAGTGCGGCATCCAGCAGCATGGGCAGGGCCATCACTGCCATCATTGCCTGTTTGGTGAGTGGCAGAGGGATGACGACCAGACCCAAGATGTCCACTGTGACATCTGGCAGCATGGGCAAGGCCATCACTGTCACTGTCATCATCATCATCTTTGCCTGCATTGTGAGCAGAAGCAGAAGCTGTGGTAGAGGGATGGTGAGCAGGTGTGAGACATCGGCTGCAGCGTCTGGTGGTATGGGTAGGGCGGCATTGTCATTGCTCCCATTGTTGTTGTCTTTGTCTGCACGTTGAGCGGTGGCAACTGAGGAATGGTGGTTGGCAATATAGGCAGGATCATTGCTATCATCGTCGCTGTCATTGTCTTGATCTACACGTCGGGCGGCTGCCACAGCAGAGGGATGGCAGTTGGCCACATGGGCAGGATCATTGCTATTGTTGTCATCTTCATTGTCTTGATTTGTGTGTCAGGCAGCTGTGGCAGCAGAGGGACGGTCAGTGGTGTCTAATGGTGTGGGCAGGGCACTTGGTGTTGTTGTTGTGGGCATGTCAAGTGACGCATCACGTTTTTGGGGAGGCTGGGATATAACCAGATAGACCTGATTGGAGCTTCATCAGAATGATGGAGATGGCATACCTCTGATCAGACTTCACCTATGCCTATCTACGCTTATCATCCTAATACCAGGCGGATAGATCTGGTAATATAGCACATAGGCCGACACGCGGCATAACTTGCTACTTTCTTTGGCCAGAGGTATGACCAGGCATATCTGATCGGGAATTGCTGGACTGATGGACCTGATCAGACTACACCGGACAGTCGAATGCTCTATCTAGTATATATGAGACTTTGACCCGTGCCATGCACGCTTTGAATGTGGGCCTTGAATGTTTGAATGTTAGTAGTCCATGCCAATCAACTCGGCTCACCACTTTTCAGCACGTGGACACTTGCTTTCACTGCGGTCACATAGAATGGACTCAATTGTGGTGATGTTACATACATAAGGTATTCTATCAGGACGGTACTGTAGAGATAAATGTAACAGTAGTGCTCAATCACTTTTTGCTGTTTGTCTTGGCCTGCTTGCTCCGACTATTGCCACCACCCTGCTCTGCAAGTAAACACTTCTTTCCAATGACCCTTTCTGAGCTCTCTTCAACCTGAACGTTCTGCACGTTCAATCGGAGCTGCCTGTTTGCAGTAAGATGGAGGAGCTGCTGGGGAGTCACGGTGAGTGGCTGAGGTGTTTGGTGGTCGGTGGGAACAATCGGAAGGCTGGGAGCTGACAAAAATGGAAGGGTGGGGCCGATGGACGTGTTGGCGACGACGACGGGGGCGACGGGAGAGGACTGACCTAATAATACTCAACAGGAGCACCACTTGGTTGATTTGGTGCTATCGGTGTCGGAAGTGGAGCGGTCATTGTGGTAGGGGACGCCATTGGAGGGAGAGAACCAAGCACCAGAGGCCTGCTGCCAGAAGGCCCAGCTTCCTTTTGCTGTTGAGGAACCGGGAGGTTTGCGGGTGGAGTAGACAGAGGCTGCGGAGCACCAGCAGGGGTGAGCCAATTTCCCTGAGAGAGAAAGCCAGCTTGATGCTGGGCGAAATTTGGTGGCATTGGTTGAACATGGATGAGGTTGCCGAAAGGCACCTGACCGTCTGTTGGGTGCTGGAAGATTTGCATGCTGGTGGGAGGCAAAGGTGTCGTTAATGCAGGTCCACTGTTATGAGGCACAGTTTGAGGATGATGAGTGAGGAACTGGGAGGTCGGAGTTGGGGGTTAATTATGGGCAGCCATGAACTGCTAGGGAGCAGCAGGTGGCAGAGCCTTCATCCACTGCGCAAAGTTAGAGTCAACACCTGGGTTGGAAGCACCACAGTTGACGGGAACCGGGGATGTCTAAGGCCGAATGGCAGTCAAAGTGAGATTGGTGGTGGTGGTGGGAGCGGGCACAGCTGGAGTCAGTGGTTGAGAGCCTGAGCCTGATGGGGTCGTAAGCCGTCTGTCTAGGAAGGAGCTCTCTCTCAATTTCGGGGCCACTTTGGATTTGCCGTCATCAAGATGTCGACCTTTCCGTAAAAGCGAGCAATGGCCATACCGTCCTGGTAGTTCTGAGCCATATTCCATGGTCTGCCAATGTACGATGAGGGCAGAAAGACACGCTGCCCGATCTCTCCAGCATCCATGTTTTCGGGATTGTTCATGTTGGCGTCCTGAAGGTCATTCAACCGTGCAGTGCAAAATCTGGTTTGATTTCTCTGAATCCACATCAACTGCTGTTGGTCTACGCTGTCGACCACATATCAGCAGAAAAGAGGGCCACCTCGGAGGATGGTGTTGAAATCATTTTGACAGCAGTGCACCCGTTGAAATGGGGAGATTGCATGCTCCCTTTCGACTTGATACACTCATCAATCCAGTGGAGCACACTGCAGTGTTGGCATGCGTGGTTCATAGGACCCAAGTCGTGCTGATGCAATGGGTCGTGATAAGGCTCCTTGCCAGTCATCAGCAGATGCCATCAAGTGCGTGCTGCAAACATCATGAGCAATATCCAGACAGTCAAAGGGAGCACCTACAGATGCGGTGCTGTCAGGAGGGGAAGAGTTGGTTGAAATACCGCCTGAATGCACACTGCCACACCCGTCGCAGCAGCAGCAGTTTTGATGCCACCGACGGCGACTCGGAGAGGTTGAGGATCGATAATATCCCCTTGAGTATCAGCGCCGTTTGGAGTGGAGACACCTGGTGTTGCAGTATTCGATCTGACCATCAAGGACGATTGAGAAAGTTGGTTGCCCAATGTGATGGTGCTCCTATCAAAACCCAAATCAGCTCCGAAAACAAAAGAAAATAAAAAGAAAGACTCACAACGATCTTCTGGGCACAGAGTGCATGGCAGTTGAAGCCACTAACTATAAAGAAGGGTATATATATTACACAAATAGATATACAGCCACAAGTTATAAATGATCCTACGATATACAGAGATGCAGATATAGGTAAAAATATACAGGTATATACAGGAAAAATGGGGTAAGCAGGAGGTAGGGATAGCATGCGACCAAGAAAGCAAAAATTATAACGATGTTTACAACGGTGAGACACCACCAAGGAAGAACGAGAGTTGAGGTATGGGCAGAAATGTACCTTAAATATCTGAACAGTAAAGAAAACTTGAACGAACGGAATCTCAAACAACCTCGGCGGCCTATGCGTTAAAGAAGAGGAAGGGATTGCTTGCGAAACGAGAGTCAATAAGCAGGTCCCTTGATTTGCTTGGGCGTCCTCTTCCAACCATACTTGCCGCCGTGCACGCGCACACTCCAGTCGCCATCAGAATAGACGTGGAGCGTGCGGACGGCGATTCCAGATGGGAGGTCCCCGCGGAGCGTGTAGTGGCAACGCGAGTCAGATTTGCTTTGGTGGAGATGGGCCGAGCTGAAATTGAGGAGAAGGAAGACTGAAGTCAGCAGTGGAAAAGGAAGAGGAATATCATGGAGAGGCTTACTGAACGACCCATCGAGACAAGGGCCAGTCTGGCCAGCGTTCATCGTAGCCGGAGATTGCAGTCCGAGAGCGACTTCGAAGTTGCTCCCGATCTTCAAGTCTAGCGGGGATCTGGCTGTTCAGGATCAGCAGTTCATAGGTCTCCGGCATTCCTGGCGATTGACGGGAGAGCAATGAGGTGATCTTTGACGTGCGTTCGTTGACGTTCGCGGTTGAGAGGAATATAGACAAGCGTGAGTGGAGCTGCAAGATATTGGCTCAGCAGGGGTGGTGGTGGTGGCTCGGCGGCAAGGTGGTTATGAAAAGTGAGTGAAGAGAGAGAGCCGCACGATTGACAGGAGAAGAGTGGGACAATCCATTGGCGTTCGAAGTTGAAGGGAATATGGGAGACTGTGAGCAGATATGTAAGATATTGGCTCGGCAGGGATGGTGGTGGTGATCCTCGAAAGAAAGGGCAGAGAGAGAGGATCAAGGATGACGGTGCTTGATTGTGGTGGCTCGGTGGCAGAGTTGATTGTGATAATTTGAGAGAAAAGAGAGCCGTGGGAAACCACTCAGGTGGTTGCGGTTGGATTGGGGTCGTGGCCACGAGAGTCAACGACTAAAAGCATTTGTCGTTGTGAGAAGCATGACCAAAAATGCTTGTGACTATTTGTGGCTCCGCGTTGCCGCCTCCATCCCACTTCCAGCTGCTCACCCAGCCTATGTCTCCCATTCTGGCTCGGGCAACGTCATTTTCATCCTTGAGATTTAATGTCTTCGCTATTGCTTATTCTTCACAGCCAGAGGTCTTTGTTAGTCTGATGGTCTTCAAAAATATGGAAGCCTAGTCACCAGAATGGTACGTTAGCATGCGGTCCGTAAAGCGAGCTGAGCCAGTAAAGTTTGTACTTACCATGGGGGCCTCAATAGCAAGCTTTCACGACTGGAGCATGCAATGTCGCCACGAGGGCTTGAGGCAAAGGTTAAAGCACTTGACGACTAGTCGATTTTCTTGTTGGAAGTCTTCGCTGGGTGAACGCGTGATTCACAAGCAGGCATGGGAGGTCAAGTACAAAGCGTAAACCACATTGCATTCCACTGACGTTGAGTAGCGCTCCTGTAAGAAGGCGTAGCAGGAAGAGCACCAAGTGATGTATGTAGGTGTATAGGTCAGTAGATAGACGAGAGAAAGTCACCAAACAATAAGTAAATAGTAATCATAAGAAGGTGAAACCTGATGCTACCAGTCAACGAGATGCCCCAGTAGAAACCTTGCCAAAGATGGCGTCAAGCGAGGGGAAGCCCAAAGCTTTGATGTTCATTCGGACGTGTTCACTGGCAATACCAAACCAATGGTGCAACAACAAGGTATGAAAAATGAATATGCACCTTTGCTCCGGCCGATCAGGCAGCCAGATGGTAGACATAATTGATGAATTTCAGTCTGGCAGCTTCCTACAATGGCGTTGACCATGCTTTTGAGGAGGGTGTGCGCAAAGGGTGGAAGGTAGAAGATACGGGCAAACAGGACGAGTTTGGGAATTCCCTCGTTCTTGGAGAAGGGTAATTTTGGCGACATTTGGAGCATTTCAAGATCTGCGACTATGCGGAACTGATCGAGGAGTTTGTGGCCGATTTTGACCTTAAGGTAGTTTGTCAAAAGTTCGAGCAGATGTGCCAATCCCAATATCGAAAGTCATTTGAGTTGGCAGGGTTCATGACGATGGGTTGGAGGTCGGTCTGCCAAAGTTCCTTTGGGAGATGACTTTGATTTCCCAAAACGAACCACAATAGTTTGTGAGCAACGTTCTTGATCCCAGCAGATGAGAGGGACAACGAATTGAAGTAGACACCAGTAGCTCTGCGTTCCAAGATGAGAATAGTCCAAAAGGAATTTCAAGACACTCACCTTTGCCGTCTGCTGCAAAAAGAAGATCATCGAAGGCAAGATGGCCGTAAGCAATTGGGCACAAGCAACACGGAGTTTGATGACCTCCTGCATGCTTTGCTGCCGGTGGTGTAGGCCGGGCAATTGGGTGCCGTCGGCGTTGGCGAGAGCAAGGGTTTCATGGAGGAGTCACAATGGTTCATCATTGAGGTCCACCAAAAGAGGGTAGAGCTTGAGGCAAAGCGAATAGCCTCAATTGTACCAATCTGCTTCGAGAAAGGAGGGCTTGGTGACATGGTGTAGATGCCAGTGGGCATACTATGGTGATGCGGCAAGGGCAGCTCCGAATCACTGGACCTCCACTTTGTTCAAACAATGGTGAAATACCTTCTGGGATGCTTCACGAACAATCACATTTGGGCTGTTGAAGCTCGGGGAAAAATAATCCTAGTATATGGCTGAGCATTGTTTGACCTAGGGCATTCACGTTGACGTTGTGGCTGTTGTCGGGGTATGCGTAGCTGATCGTGATCACGTAGACGAGAGTATTGACAGCGCCTTCAATATTTCAGGGCAAGTCGTTAGGTAGGTCCTTGAGGGCATGTACAGGGGTTCCAACGAGGTCAATCTCCCGGTCAGTGATCCATTTCTGATCGAGAACGGGTGTCGAGACCATCAAGCGGATAAATCCTGGTATGGCTCGAGTTCTGGCATTGCAAATGGGCACTTTGCCACTAGGACTGACTAGAGCTGCAGACACAGCTCAAGTAATTGATTTGGGGGAGGCACCAGTGCCGAGGCGATTCTGTACGGCAACATCTGGTAGAAAATCCATTAGGCAAAATTCTCCGAAGTAGAATCTGATGCATACTATAGCAAGAGCTGCACTGGAGCATTGGTGGTTGCAGTGGGGGGGGTCCTGACGCCGGATCGGGATCCATCGTATGGATTCTACGGATTCTTGGCTAAGTTTCCTGGACTGTCCTCAGGGAAATCTGTCTGGATTCCATTCTGAAGACACTGAGGACCTGCAAATCAACTGGAGAGAAGACATTGATGACAGAAAGCGGAGAGGCGGTCTGTCGCTATTGCGCTGGAAAGCAGCAGGATGCCTAGGGCGTCCCATAGCTACCCGAACTCAGACTCCTGGTTCAACTTACATTCAACATCACGTGGTGTGACATCTGTGTGACATTCCATCTAAACTCGGATCAAAAGGGAGTTAATTTAAAATTTAATGGCACATAATGTTAGAAGGCATACGGCAAAAGTCCGGCACCAAAGGTTCACAGAAAAAAAATGGTGTGGCATGCTCGTGCAAAGCCTCAAATGAATTTAGAGCTAGTTCCTAAAACGCAACGTCCCATTGCAATGGATCAACCTTCTTGGGGTTGCGAGGGTTAGCCGCTTTGCGCTTTGGGAGGAGCCTTTTGCTTGGAAGCCAGGTGAACTTGCTGCATTTTGCAAGCCTGGACCACGAGAATTTGCAGCAGCGCCTAGAGGTGGATGTGTCTTGCCTTCGTTTGAGCGACTGGGTGGAGATCGAAGGATGCTCCGGGCAAGTCCATGATCTGAAAGAAATGAGTCCAATCTTGCTGTCCAGCCAGAGCGTCCAAGCCAATGCCTGGTGTGAGTAGTGTCTGTCGAAGCCCATGTTCCTTTGGCAGCACGTCAAACGCAGGCTGCAGGGCATTCGATGGGGGAGGCGTGTCATGCGTTGGCAGCGACGTGTCAGGCGGCGGCAGGAGTGGATTACTTGGCCCAGGGGATGGCTGGGAGGCCCGGTTTGAGGTGCTGGGCGTGAGCGAGAGCATGCAGGGCGTAGGCTTAATGCTGGTGAGCTGGAAATGGTAGGTCGTCGAATAAGGTGCAGAGCAGGAGGCAGAGTGCCGCAACTGGCGGCGGATGGGTTGGCGGCTGCAGCGCTGGCCGAGAAGCAAGTGGCTCAGCCTGCAGGTTTGGTGCTTGGCAAGCGGGGTCACAAACTACAGACCTCTGGGTTAGATCCGCCTGAATGCGACCCACGCTTGTGGAGGCCCAGAAGAGGCAGCGGCGCGGAGGGTGGTGAGAGAAGGCGCCAGCAAGGCATGCTAGGGAATCAGGAAACGGATTTTTGCAAGGCTGGCTTGGGTTGGCAAAGATTAAGGTAAGATAGAATAATGGCAGGCGCTACTAACTCCGCGCTTCCGGCAAATGCCGCATCAGAGTCGCGGACCGACTTGGTAGTGGACTGATTCAAGGCGCTTAGCACTGGCCCGGCGGCAGCGCCCAGGACCACTCACTGGCAATCGGGGCTGCCCAGCGGTCACATGCTTGCACCAGCTTGAACTTGGCACTGGTGAGAGGCAAAATCATCATGATAGCAACGGTGCCAGCCCAGTGCCAGCCGCAGGGGGCACCTCACGCCTTCGGGAAAGCAGACATCACAGGCGATACAAGGCACTAATTGAACTGACATTGACACTCAGATTAAGGTAGCAGGCAGGTCTACAGTAACATTTCGAAAACTACCTTTCGCGCCGGTGTTTGTGAGATTGCACTTTGAATGGGTTTATGATTCTATTGTCAGTGACTCTTCTCCAGCGTCAATGAATAGTTGTTGAATACCTTTAGCTTGAGCACCATCATCTTCATCTTCATCTGCCTCGAACTTCCGTCGCAAACCAGATGCAGGGGAGGGATCAAACTTGGCACACGAGGCGTAAACTGAAAGGTAGGATGCATCACCTTCTCTCATACCAAGCATGAGGAGTTCATCCCCTGTCTCAGCGTCACCTATCCAACCAGGAGTTCAGTAAGTGGATGATTCAGAGCAGCGCAGATTCATTACCTTTCGCTTTTGTGGCATCCCTTGGAAGAATCGTGAACGGAGGTAGAGCATAGACTAAGTTGTCTGCCTTGATGTTCTGCTGCTCCAATTGGTCAACCAGGGGCTTGAGCTCTGGCCAACGCCTCGACGTCCATTCCAGCTGCCGGTAAAAAAGATTCCGGTCGGGGACATCCTCTTTTGAAAGCCCTTTGGTGGCAAGGCTATCTTGTCCAAATGATCGCTCATAGTAGCCCTTCAATGCATGGATATACCAAGCAAGTGTCGGGAAAAACAAGAACTTCCAAGGCTCTTGAAGAGCGCCGGCTCCGTCCAGGACAGTGATCTGGCTGAAGATCTCTCTGAGAATGATGCGTACCCGAGCGCGACTGGCTATATTATGGACTCTTGCTTCATGAGGCATGGAGGACACGTCATACTTCCAGAGCGCCTCTTCAGGTGACAGCGAGTTCTTTTTTGCAAGGGTCTCAATCAGAATCAGGTTTTCGGTAGGGCGGTAGCTCGTATTGCAAAGACAATTCTGAGAAAGTCGGATAGCCCGGCTGTTGTCGCGACGTCAGGGATGTGTCCGATATCTGTATCAAGCATGAGGTCAAGTTTGTTGGAAACCACAGTTTGACTCACCGAGCTCCTCAAGATCACCAAGTACGATTGTTCTGAAGAAAAAANCCGACCAGAAGATTCATGCAGGATTGGAAAGAAGGGTGATCGATATTGGTAATGATCTGCCCCTCAAAAAATGAGTGGGCGCTGCCAAAGACTATGTGCGACAGGCATGATGCCAGCAAAAAATGGCCGCTGTGGCATATAGCATCTTGAATTGTAAAGGCTGCATGTGCGGTCGTTGGCCACATGACCCTCCAATGAACAAGTCAGCTGCTGGCTGCATCAATGAGAGGGATGTGACTCACGGGGTGTCACCTGCATTGAGAAGGATCATCTCTGCGCTCCACTTCGACCAGTTGAGCCGTTGCACATCAAGATCAACGCTCCATATTGTTGTCGATGATACATCAGATGGGTCAACAGGTGCAGCAAGAGCCCATATCTTCTTTCCAGTAGCGACTCGAACGAATGTGCCTTCTCCACGACTGTCTATGTGCCAATAATGATGTGCACCCTCAGTCGCGGCCAGGCCAAATCGTATATCCTCAGTGGGCAAAGTGCGGACGCAGTGTTTGTCTTTCCCAGTGCGAAAGAAAGCCCAAATGTCGGTAGCGTAGGCGCTCGGATGTATGCCAGTGAGAGGGTTTGGAAATGATAAGGCATTTAAGCTCTTTTTCATCTCGGACGGTGCAGCGGAGCAGTCGAGGAGATCTTTAGGAGTTCCTCTCTGAACACGAACCAAAAAGTCACCCTGTTCATCTGGAATAGACTGATCTGAACGAATGTGGTGAATTAAATGCTTCGGCAATTGTCAAAGTGTACCAGATACCTTGAATGTCGGTTTCACGGGTCAGACTCGTGTTCAAGGAGGCAATGCCTGAGGCGTCAAAGCGAATATTTGGACCAGTGCTTTGGGTGATGACAATGCTCTGTGAGGACAGTATCTTTTGAACCTTGGGAGCCGCCATTGCTTCATATTCGTCTTGCCGTAGACAGCGAAACAGTGATCCTTGGGGATTGTCAATGAACTTTGGCCTGGGTTGACCAAGGCAGCGAGTGTCGGTGTAATTCGAGGCGCAGGCCTCATAGATGGAAAACCACGTGGCATAGTCCTCCTTTAACTAGAATGAAGAAATCAGGGGATAAACCATAAACACCCAGACACAGAAAGTACGTGAATGCAGGGTATATATTGGTGACATCGCCCTTGTCCATCCCACAATTCCATCTCCTTGGTCTCCTCAGAGTAGCGCTAAACACAGTCATTAGTTCAATCCTGTGCCATGTTGAACGCCGCGTCTTACCTCAACCAGAACTCCTAGCTGTAAGGACGGAGTCGTGCCGCCTTCAAAATCCGCCTGTGCATCAACCTAGATCCACAATGAGCACCGTCATCAGCGAGCTTAGTCGCTGGCTTACCGATGAGTCCTCCACCTTGACAATGGTGATGATGTCCTTCATGATTTTGAGGTGTTCCTCTTCATCCTTTGGCGCAAGATCTTTGAGGTCCACAAATATCACTTCTTTTTCCGGGGTCTGAGCTAAGGTGGAGGCGTGTTTCTTGGGCTTCTTGGGTTTGGTATCGCCCATTGGCTTGACAGATGGCATACGTGAGACTTCTCTTTCAGGGTTCTTGCGCCTGGCAGGTTCGGTGGCATCGACTAAAATATTGGCTGGCGTGTCTTCGTTTGGAGCTTGGAGGCTGTTTCCAATGTTTGTCATGGCCTGAGGATGCTTATTGTTCTGAGGGGCAGTTGCTTCAGTCTCTGGACCCTGTTGTTCCACTGAATCGTCATCGCTCTGACCTGTGCCAAGCGGAGCTGCAGAGGGCCCCGGTGAGTTGCAGGTCTCAGCCTCTGGCTCGGCTGAATCGTCTCTCTGACTCGTGCCAGGCAGGGTTATCGACCGCCCTGGGGTCTTGCGAGCTTCAGCCTCTGCACTCTGTTGCTCTAAGGAATTGTCGCTGGTAGGACTCGTGCCAGGTGAAGCTGTCGACGCCGCTGGGGTCACCTCAACATCTGACTCCTGTTGTTCCACTGTATCGCCGTGGTCCTCACAGGATTGTGAACTGATCAAGGGTGAGGTTGTGGGGTCAGACGCTATTTGAACGGTGCGCCAAGGACCGCTCACTGGGGCCACGGCTTCCCCACCCGGCTGAAGGTCTTGGTCGGCTGCTGAAGGACATGAGCCATTCCCAATTGAAGGGTCGCTTGCAGCACTTGGATCCTGGCAGTTGCCTTGTTTGTCCAGGAATTCACAGGAAATGTATGATTGAGAGGCTGGAGGAAGGGGCCAATGGCTTGGAAGAGGATTTTCAGGAAAGGCAGTGCAGACGGACATTGCCTTATGGTAGAAAGTTTGGTATGCTTCGCAGATTGATTAGCCATGTGCCATCCATCTTTAAGTAGTACTCACAGCGGCCAAAAAAACCATTCCCGGCAGCGTCTAGCATGATATTCCCAAGGAAATCTTTCACAATGGTTTGCAGATGGAAATATGCGGAAATCAAAGTGTAACGGCCTTCAACGATCCCAAGTATTGTATTCCAAACTTCATCTTCAAGAGCACGCACGGGTGCAGGGGTGTCGTTTCCAAGCAATTTCATGTTCTAGGGTAATGGTAAAGCATTGTCTTTAAGCTCTGAGGAAACTGACTTACCAGCAGGAGTTCCTCATGACACAGGAACGGATTGGTCAAGTCCTCTGAAACTAGAGCTAAAAGTGGGGATATCACGGCCACTTGTTGCAAAGCTTGTCGTATTTGTTTTACTTTCTTTATGAGGGGTACTATGTTTTGTGAAGCTGCGGTTTCTTCGTCAAAGCGAAGTTCACAAGCATGGTCAGGAACCTGCAGGTAGCCCTTGGAATAGATCAGCATTCAGACCAGGGCTTGGACGCTGGAGTATGGGAGTACACACCTTCATCATGATGCTGATGCAAAAAGCCACATAAGCCATATTCTTGACGACGACTAACACCTTTTTACCCCTTTTGACGGCTGCTATTTCATCAGCTAGGCGGATCAAAAGACTGGTCTGACTCTGCAGCGGCTGGACCCCGGGGGTTAGTGAGAAGAAATTTGGCTGCAGTTTGCCCTTGATCTACGAAGGTCTTCAGCGCCTGTTGCAAGTCGGATAGGGCGGCTAAATTCTAGAGCAAGTCCACGTCATGAGTGCTGGGTAGTAGTAGTGGCAGAGGAGAGCGCTTACCGGCCATTGGCTTTCTTTACCTATCCAGGCATCCTGCCTCTTGTGCCTCAGTGGGCGAGGCAAGGATCGGCACCCTGCTGACCCCCTCAACTGAACTAGCACATCATAGAATCTGTATGCGGTTGTGTACATTGCCAACCCCTCCATAACTGAAGGGGCGAGTTTACCACTCATAACACGATAAATGCTAGTTTTGGGCATAGCTCCGGACTCATCATCAAGCAGAAGGTCGGCGGGCTTGTAAACCCCCCNAAGGAATGGCATTGGAAAGGTCGCAGTCAAATCTGTCTAGCTGATGGGCAAACGTCTAGCCAGCTGTGAGTATGTGATGGGCTGCAAGCGCCTGGTGTTGAGCTCACCTGGTACCAGCTGTCAAGGGAGAAGTGGTCCTGCAGCGGAGCATCAGCAATTGGAGCGGATGTTGTAAATGGGATGAGAGAGCGGTAGGTAGACGGTGGGCGCTTCATTTTGGGTCGTATGACTCCGAGGATGTCCTTGAATTTGAAAGTGTGTGGCACGAGCGGCCTCAGTGTGGCCGGCAGTTCGCTGCATCGCCACAATGATCACTGTACATCAAATATTATCAAAGCTTTGTCACGTTCACAGAAACTCAGTGCACTGCCAGCCTCACGGTCCTGCCCGGGACGACGCCGATTGTTCGATGCACTGAGTGTACCTGCTCGATTGGCAGATCAGGAGCCAGTTTCTGAGTTTTGATTGCCAATTAGAGTCAATGTTACGTAGAGCGCCCACCAGACATCTGTTTATGGCAAGGACCGAGGACAGGTTACTTCAATCGCACACTATGACCCTGAGCTGCACTCGGTATGGCATGGACTCAGAAGCCTTGTCACGCTGGTCCCCATCACGGGGTTTTTGTTTCTGTTGTGCGAGCTGTGATCCGTTCTCAGAGACTGAGCAGACAGGCTGTGATGTCCGAAGACCCCTCACTGCGGTCCCAGGTCAGCTCTGTGGCTCAGCAGCGAGCAACTGCTGGAGGTCCCTTGTGACTCAAAGATCCGTTCCGGCCCAGCCATGTCACAAAGTATAATTGACATTGCTGAATTG
Source organism: Candolleomyces eurysporus (assembly GCA_027579435.1). Lineage (NCBI taxonomy): Eukaryota > Fungi > Basidiomycota > Agaricomycetes > Agaricales > Psathyrellaceae > Candolleomyces > Candolleomyces eurysporus. Next base: position 19,996 of record JANBPK010001278.1, on the reverse strand, counting down.
TCACATCTGTGACAACAGGTTTATCTCAATTTTTTTTTTTTTTTTTTTTTTTTTTTGGTGGTACCTTGTGTTCTAGGACACAGCTCAATCCGGTGGAAGACAGAGTCAGGCCCGGAGAGCGGTAGATGGGGGATGGGAGTCGTCTTTGAAACCACCGCAGGGAAACGCTTTTTACGCGCACCTCTATGGTAGTGTGGGACTCTGGCCTGCGGTAATTTCGCCATCTATTTCTACCTTGAGGTCGTCTCCTTGTACCGCTTACTTGGCCCCTACCCACTAAAACCCCGCTCGACTCTTCCACGATTAGTGTCTTGGTTTGTTCGTTAATAATGTTTCTCCATGTCCCTTTGACTAACTCCGGGTCAAGGGACTTGTTTTTGTACCTCTTCTTGTTTGTTAGTAGGAAGTCGTGAAGGATTCTCGCGTTTATGGCTGAATTCCATCTATTTGTGATTTCCATGATGGAGAATGTCTTTTGGGCATCCTGTTCTTTTTCGATTCTCCATTCGCATCTTAGCTTCCATATCAGGTACGCTGATTCTGAAACAATCGTGGTGCGTGCACGATTCTCTACTCTCACTGAGTAATTTGTTTTAGAGTCTCTTTTAAGTCCGCAGCTTAGAATGTCTCCAAGTGTGGGTTTTGTCTATTCAATACCTTTCCTTTCTAGTGTTTTACTGACTAGTTTCCAGATAAGATCCTGTCCCGTGAAACTACATTCTGTCAGGATGTGTTCTGCGCTCTCAATTGTCTGACAGCCTTCGCATAGCGCCCTATGTTTGAGGTTCTGAATTCTTTCCCAAATGTGACTGCATGGGAGGCAGTCGTGCATCACTTTCCATAGGAAGTTGCTCGTCTTTTTCACCTGGATGTCTTTACTTCTAAGTGAGGACCAGATTATCTCGTTCGATGGGAATTTATTTGTTTTCAATTTTGCTGCAAGTCTTGTTTTCTCTAGGTTTGCTTCGGTACACTTTCTATCTTTCTTTTGGTCTCTTTTGAAGCTCAGGATACCTCTATATAGGGTTGATTGCGTCATTTCTGAAAGCTTGGAACCCACAACTCGGAGTTCACGGGGGACGTAGAATGAGATTGGTAGGGTTATTCCATCAGTCACTGCTTGGTTTGCTAGTTCGTCGGCACCATCGTTCCCTTCATTACTGCTGTGGCCTTTTACTTTCTCCAGGTAGACTCGGTTTTTTCTCTTCTGAAGAGTGGCTATAACTGCTCTTAGAATGTCTCCGTTCCCATAGTCTATCCAACCGTTGTCTTCGATTTTCCTCAGGTTCACTGTGAGGGTATCGATCATTAATTGAGAGTCAGTTTTTATGGTGATAGCACGGTTGTCTGGCATGTTTTGCAGAGCTAGTAGTATGGCTAAGGCCTCGCCTGAGTTGTTCAATTGATGAATGTGGGCTGGGACTCTTGACTTGATGTTTCTAGGGTCGTTCCTCCCAAACCAGACTCCTGCTCCAGCCTTTGCATTCTCGTCTCCATTATTCTCACAGGATCCGTCCGTGTATATACAGATTCCACTTCCAGTGCTGGTATCTTTGTTTCTATTGTGGACTTATGTGGGGTCATTTGAGAGGTCTGTTAGGTCCGCAAAGACTCTGAAACCCTCCTTGAGTGATTTAATGTCAATTCTGTCCCTGAATAAGGTCTTCCCTTGTCTTACCTCTCTTTTATCTAGTTTAGCTTCCTCCTCTTTGGTGGGGAATGTGGTTTCATCCATTACCTCGTCTATGGTCGCTAGTGTTGGCCTCCATTTCTTCCTGAGTGCAAAGAGGAATTTTAGGCCGTACCTCCTGCAGGTTTCTGGATCAATACATCCTGTCTCTTTATCGTCAGTGCACTCTCTACATGTACATTGTTTTACTTTCCTGTCTCCCTTCCTTGAGTTTTCTCCATTGTTAAGATCATTTGGGGTGTTCTCGTGTGATAGCCATCCGTCTGCGTGTGACAGCATGTCTCGTACTTTGTAAATTCCGTGGTACTCTTGTTGGCACCGTGCCCATCTCCCTCTAGTTGGTAGATTCTTGCTTGTGTTCAAGCCTATGTGGAACCAGAATGGTAGGTCCTCTTTTTGGGCTCCTGTTAAGACGTTTGGGTGGAAGATAACGTTATATTTGTTTGATGTTTTAATCATCTTTCTAATTGATAGTGGGAGGCTTGTCCTCTCATTTGATTGCCTTGTTCCTGGCTTCCATGTTTGTAGAAACTTGTTTATGGCAATGTTCGTGTCCTGTATCCCTTGTGAGAGGGGTATGCTTTTTGCGATTAAACTATCTGCTAGGTAGGTCCAACGCGCTCTCTCTTGGCCGAGATTCAGGTATCGCTTGAGTCTCATCAAGTCTATGGCCTCATTTCTTGATCTGATGTCCAGTAATTTTAAGCCTCCTAGTTCTATTGGTTCTCTTGTGGTATCTATCCCTACACCTGGGGGTCCATTCCACATGAATTCGTTAACCATTTTGTTAAGCCTTGTTTCTACTTCCTCAGGCATTCCTTGTACAACAGTTTGGTATTGCGTAAGTCCCCCTACAGTCATATTTATGATCAGTCGACGTCCTATCTGGGAGGTCTCTCTGCGGTTCCAGGCTGCAAGTTTTTCCCTGGTTTTTTCTATAGTTGGGGTCCATACCAATGTGTTCTCCACTCCGTTTCCTACAAAGGCTCCTAGAGCCCTAACTGGTTCCCCTTGTTTTGCAATTCATATGTTTTGTGGGATTGGAGAGTTGTCGTCTCCAAATTTTTGGGTTGCTATGACTTGGTTTCTGTGCTCTTCCGTTCCTATTGGGATTATTTCTGTTTTTTCTATATTGAATTTTGCTCCTGAGGCTAGGCACCAGTCTCCCAGGATTTCCCCAAGTTTTATAAAGCTGTCTGATCTGTTTAGGTAGATTGTCGTATCATCAGCAAAAAGGGTCACCAATAAATTCCCCAGCTGGCCTGGCAGTTCGAAGCCTTCAAGTTCTGAGTTCCTTAATGTCTGGGCTAGGGATTCAATTACGAAATTGAAGAGTAGACACGACAGTGGGTCACCCTGTCGCACGCCTCTCTTGACTTTGAATGGAGAGCTAGTATCACCGTTAATTATTATTACGGTTTCAGCTTCGTGGTAGAGGGCCTTGATGGTTTGGGCGAAGTGTGGTGGGAAGTTCATGGCGTCTAGTGTGTCCCATAGAAAATCGTGTCTGATTCGATCATAGGCTTTTTCCTGGTCTAGAAAGACCAGTAGACCTTCCTTCTCCTCAACCTCACACCAGTCTATTACAAGTTTTATCAGCTCGGTGTGGTCGTCTATTTGTTGTCCCAGCATAAAGCCAGCCTGGTCAGGGTGTATGATATCAAGGGCAATTGGTGCTATCCGGGATGTAAGAGTTCTTGTTAGTAATTTGTAGTCTGTATTCAAAACTGTTATTGGTCTGTAGTTTGCGATGTCTGTTTTATCTTTCTTTTTGTAGATGGGGCACATCCAGCCCTTGGCAAAATTTGTTCCGCTCTCTATCCCATTCTCTTCAATGTCATTGAAGACCATTTGAAGCATACATATTATGTCAAAATCTATCCCTTCCTTTGAATCCTCCTTCTTCCGTCGTTCATGTCTAATATGCAGGTTTTTCCAGATTTCTGCAGGTGTTCTGTCCAGTCCTGGGGCCTTGCCACATGGTAGTTTTGTTAGGGAGTTCGCGATTTCGTCATATTCAAGGAGGTTTTCTAAGCTGGATCTTTGTTCGTCCGTCAGTTTTCGTTCTAATGAGTCAAGTGCTCTTGTTATTGCTTGGTTTCTGGTCAGCGTGTTCTCAAGTTCACTCCCGTCTGTTTGGAGGTTTTCATGGTATTTTCTGGCTATCTCTGCCATTCCCCTTGAGGAATATTCTAGCTCTGGGTTTTCCGTTTGTGATCTATCTTTCATCAGCGCCCTCATTGCATCTCCTTGTATTCATGTCTCTATCTTTTTCCTTTCTTCTGTTGTTGGAGAATTCTTATCTGCTGGTTCCGGTTTTTAACTTTCCAGATTGATATATTCCTCCGGGTTCTGGTCTCGTAGGATTGCTGTCATTCTTTGTTTCCATGTCATCCAGTTGGTACACTTGAGGAGCTCAATTCAATAGTCGCCACTTGTACAAGTCAGCCATTTTTTCGATAAGGTTTGATTGATCACGATCAGAGATAGGAGGGTGATGAGAGAGATGAGATCAAAGCCTTTTACTTTCTGAGGTATTCAGTTACAGCTGGGGCTCATAACTTGTTGTTATGAGTAACGATGAGGAGGGGGTAAAAGAGGAATGAATTGAGTCCAAGTCCATATAGTATATATTGTACTGTACTCTAGAAAGTACTAACTGATACCAGTAACATAGGAAAAATAATTACTTACAAAACCTTTCCAATGACTTGTACTTTTGTGTGACAAGAAAACAGTACCAAGAATGGTCAGATCAACATGTGACTTGGCATGCATGTGAAAAACATGTTGATGTTTGCCTGGGAATAAATCCAGGATTTTATGTAATTTATTTCAAATGATATTGACTCATCTTTCAAAAAGTGCAAAACATTGGAAAGGTTTTGTGAGCCACTGTACAAGCCACATTTACTGAATGCTTTAACTTGGATTTTTTCTGAACCAAGCTCATAGCTGTTGAAGGATATGAGTGAGCATCAACAGCCTACCTGTCACAGTTGGTTTCATTTATTATCATTGATGGTTCCACTGGTATTTTGTTATATTATGGTTCATTCAACTGCATTGGTCACACCAGCTCATTGTTATGCTTTTGTCCAAGGTAGCTGCCCATACTTTATGGTGGCAAAAGGACCTCTAGGGACCCTTTTCCACTGGTGTAAAGCACCCAACAAGCTTTCACATGATTCAAAAAAGCTGTCCCTAAAGTAAAGCCAACCATGCACTTGCAACCATCCTGACTGGCATGGGAATCATGATTTCATTTTTAACTTAAGCTGATACAGCTGCAGCACACTACATAGGCTTCTAAGGCCAATTTAACCATTTAATTTTCTTGGTCTTAAACCCTGACTTCATGTACAAAGGCCCTGCCTGAGGTGCTTTGATGATGCTGTTTTTAGCCAAGACACTATCTCCCCAAATTCACAAATACATGAAGCTTTCTTTTTGAGAGCTATCCTGAACATGAGCTTCAACCTTTGTAACAAGCCTCCATGGTATTAGAATTTGTCCCACAAATCTCCCTTCAAGCATCTGCCCCATCCCAATCCGATACTCCTCAGCATTGGTTAGCAATATGTTGAGCGGTTTGTCGGTGCCCGCAAAGGTTCCGAGGAAAACGCGACCGTCGTTGATGGAGATGCGCAGTGGCTGGCGGAGATATGACTGCATACGGTCTAGGGACGAGCCCTCGAGGGGCGGCGGCGGTGAGGACGACACCGGGGATGGTGATGGTTGGTCCATGAGAGGCGTGACGCGACACGCAAAGGACACGTCACGCCGGAACGACTTTGATTGCCTCCGCTCACGATCAATGCATCGCTCCTGCCCATGAACCCTTTTGAAAGCGCTCCAGCAGTCACAATGCAAGGTCAATTCAACACCGCCGACACTCACAAGTACTCCGTCATTCTCCCCACCTATAACGAGCGCAAGAACTTGCCGGTCATCGTTTGGTTGCTCGCCAATACCTTTGAAGAGAAGTACGTTCCGCGGCTCGTCCGAACCTCACCCCGTTCACCGGTACAAGTGGGTTAGCTTGGGAGATTATCGTTGTAGACGACGCTAGTCCAGATGGAACGCAAGAAATCGCAAAGCAGCTTGCAAAGGTGTATGGGGAAGACAAGTTGGTGAGTACCCGACCTTTCCTCTAATCCATTGCGAAAGTTTGGTGACCATACTCCAGGTTCTGAAACCTCGGGCGGGAAAGCTCGGGCTTGGGTATGGTTCGACCATCTTAAGACGATGTAGCACTCAGTTCATTCCACTCCAGGACTGCCTACATTCACGGCCTCAACTTCGTCACAGGAGACTTCGTCATTATCATGGACGCCGACTTTTCACACCATGTACGCGGCCGATGCTCCAGACCTTTCCTCTGACTCTCACACTTTGTCCCTTTCAGCCCAAGTTCATCCCTCAGTTTATCCGGTGCGTCCAATCCGGACCTATGCGTTGATCTGGGCCTTAATTCTTTCCCTAGCCTACAGAAGGCCCACAATCTGGACATTGTAACGGGCACCCGCTACCGCTCTACCTCGACTCCCTATCTCGCAGATGCCACCCCAGGAGGTGTGCACGGTTGGGATCTGAAACGGAAATTAGTGTCTCGGGGTGCCAATTTCCTTGCATCGACAGTCCTGAACCCCGGTGTCAGCGACCTGACAGGTAGCTTTAGGTGAGACGATGTTCCTAGCGGCCCAAAGTAGTCGGAAATGCTCAACACTATCGCAGATTATACCGACTTCCAGTACTCCGACACATCATCAGCGAAACCGTCTCCAAGGGCTACGTGTTCCAGATGGAAATGATGGTCCGAGCGCGGGCGCTTGGCTACACGGTCGGAGAGGTTCCTATCACATTCGTAGACCGTATATTCGGCGAAAGCAAGCTGGGAGCAGACGAGATCGTGTCCTATGGGAAGGGAGTCTGGACACTGTTCACGACAGTATAAAACATCATACCCATGTGATGTCATCGATACATCATTTGTCAGCGCCTCTATATAGCAGCACCAATCCATCGTTTCTTATTTCGTTTTTCTGAACCCAACCCCCACAGCCATGAGTCTCCTCCAAGACGTTCTGAGATCCTACAGCGCAAATCCCGCGCAGAGACAGCAACTCCCGGACCACAAAGACGACTCTGATGACGACTATATCAATGTGGTACGTCCTGATCGTCACATCCGTCACAATTACAGAGGGGTTGAATTACAGACAATAGGTTTCGCTTCCAAACACCCCAGGAGCAACACGTCCCTCTTCGCCTACCGGTCGAAACAGTCGGCCAGTGCGACCCTTGATCATCTCCTCTTCGCGCAAAGATCCCCTCAGAGCCTTCCCAACAGAAGTCTCCCAGCGGATCTTTAACAAGCTCCCCATCCGTGACCTCGCAAAGTGTGCACTGGTGTGCAAGAAGTGGGGCAGAAGCCAGACCATAAACTATGGTGCGTATTGCATTATCCCCCCNTCCAGAAGCCCCTCGTTGACGACCGCCCCCAGTTTGGTTCCAGCATTACCGGAGAGAAAACTTCCACGACGACAGCCTACCACCAGGCAAATGGACGAAGCGAGAGTCCAAACAAAACTGGGTGAGCACTGCATTCCCTCTAGGTCTACTCCGTTCTAACCGGCGGACAGCGAGTGGTATATACCAAATCAGCTCGAGAGAAGGAGCCCCCGACCCTATCTCGTGCCTCCCGGCGCCAGTCCCCAACTCGTTCTGGCTATCAGACTCCCCGAGAGATAAAGGAAGAGCAATGGAGACAAGAGGCTATCGCAGCTGACAAACCCGGAAAGCTCGAGATGCGAGAAATGTATAAGGAGTTAGGCGGACGTAAAGCGCGGGGGAAGAACAAACTCGGAAGCTCGGGAGTCACAAGAGATAAAGGTGGCTGGGATGTCGGGGGAGAGGAATGGTGATCTACCGTGACTCCATCCAATTGACTCGGAACGCGGAACGAGTCATCGTCAAGCGGTACACCCAAAATCGCAAACGGACGAAATACTTTCGGTACTCCCATTTAGAATGCTAGAAATCTAGGCTGGATTAAAATACTGTATGTACATTAGAGACCACGAGCGAGGGATACCAATCATTGGTATTTATCCTTGTAAATCCAAGCGAGTCCAACGTCACTCTGTCCTTGCTTAATAGCAGCCCGGTACCACCTAGCTGCTTGCCGCTTGTCTTTCTTGCAGCCCTTACCGTTGGTAAGGCAGAAGGCCAGATCCATCTGGGCATCAGGATCGCCCAGCTCTGCGGCCATGGTGTAATAGCTCTACCAGTGTGATATCAGTATGAGAACTCGTTGCTGTGGTGGACAGACTTACAACAGCCATCTTCTGATCTTTCGGTACTCCCCACCCTTGGAAGAAGCACTGTCCCACTTCGTAGATGGCCAGAATGAGTTCGCTCTGAATCCATGGTCAGCGAACGTTCGAAATCTCTGAGCGAGAAGGAGGACGCACCCTCACGACACTATTGTCTTTAATCCCTTTTGCCCTGGTCGCCTCCAAGTCCCCCACCGCGGACTCGGCAGCCTTCTGCAACCACTTGAACGCCAACTTCTCGTTCTTCGCACACCCCCATCCGTGCCTCAACGTCAACCCCCACATCAGCATCCCAACACCACACCCTCCTTGCTCAACAGCACTCCTTTCAAAACACCGAGCAGATTCCCCCAGTCGGTCAGCTTCATGATGCTCGATACCCAACATTAAGAAATCATGTGGCGTGCTCGGGTTCTGGGAGGCTGATCGGGAAAGGTCTGTTGCTGAAGGAGATTTCAATTTGCTCGTTGACTGTGCACCATTTGGTGGGTTCCGCTGGACAGAAAAGGGATCTGAAGCGTTGCTGAACGTGCTCCCCGTCGGCGAAGGAACGGCATTCTCAAATGGATAATATGAATAATTTGAGTAGAGGCTGGCTGAAGACTCTGCTCGTTGGGCAGGCGGTGGCTTATGCTGGGAATTTGATTGAGTGCTGGATGAAGGAGTCGAATGGTACTGGTGATTCAAGGCATCTCGGGGTGATAGAGATGCCTGCGATGGAGCTCTTGAGTTTGAGGACATCATGGCAGGTGGTTGCGGATGTTGTTCGTTAGATCGTGGCTGTCTAGACGCAGCGCCATTTGAATATATAGCGGGGGATTGCGATGCTTGTTGCGCACCGTACCCACTGGAAGGCTGTGATCCCTCAGCGGCGCTGCTGTGTACCTGGTTTCGCAGCGGTGATGGCGATGGATCCTTGTGCCGGCTTGAATGAGATGACGATGGCGATTTTGAGCGTTGTCGGCCTGAATTGCGAAGCAGTACCTCTCGCTTTTGCTCTTCTGATGGAGGTGGTGGTCTTCCTGGCCGTGAAAAGTTGGGGGAAACCCGCTGTGTTATTGGTGCCCGACCGGCGGCTTGAGATTGAGTTGGGGTCTCAGGTGCGGAAACGACAACTGAGGGCACAGGCGAGGGAGGTTGAGGAGCGTATTGCTGGTGGGGGTCAGCCCAGGCTTGAGCTCGAGGTTCGGAGGAGGTATAGGCGGTATAGGCTTCGGAGGTTCCATCGAGCGCTGTTCCGGAGGCTTTGACTGTGCTCGTAGACGCTGTAGACCGCCACGAATCTCGTAGAGCAGAACCCATGTCAGGCTGGGAGTAAACGCTTTCCTCGTAGGCATTGTCATAATGGTAGTTGTAGTCCAGTTCGGAATCCGGATACGCATTCGACGAGAAGGAGTGGACTCTCGAGCTGTTTGGGCTTGCGGACTCTAACATCGAGTTTCGCTCGTAGCTGGAGGCTGTCGCTACTGAGTCTCTTGCAAAATGGCCATGGAGTAGTGGTGAATGCAGTGGCTGCGGAATTTGGCCTTGGAATGGCTGCTGGGGCTGGTATTGGCCATCGTCATCGTATTGCAAAGTAATAGTGGGTGGCGGGGGTGGTCTGGGACGTTTGGAAGAAACCTTGCGGACAAGGGAGGACAGAGGCGACTCAGTAGGGCTCTTGCCCATCGCCTGGTCCATTGCGCTGGCCATGGCTTAGGGGAATGGGAAAAAACAAGGACGGGCATCATTCACTCGTGCAATCTTGGGTTCAAGCGTTGTCGGCTCCATCTTCGCCACAGAATCTTCATCTTATCACCATAGAAACGCCCGAATCATTCACTCTGTCTACCTAATATACCCTAAATGCCAACCCGTCTGCGGGGAGTCTGCGTCACCCGTGCGCCTGCACCGATTCCAGTATGCCTTGGCGTTCCGGGAATTATAATTTTCTGCTGTGAAGAACTCGAGGCTTTCTTCTCCTCTGCTTGTTGTGCCTTCCTCGTGGCTCTGCAGATATTTTCAGCAAGATTATCTTTGATCGCGAATAGGGCCTGAAACTCACTCTTCACGTTGACGTGCCATCTCAAGCTCGATGTCTTTCTGCTTGGAGAATTCACGAGAGATTTGCGTATCTCCTCCTCGCCCGTCAAAGTTCTTCTCTTTGACGGAATAGAACACCGGCCCAAGTTCAGCTAGAGAGGACTTCAGTATAGTTTAAAGGAAACTAAGTCAACGACACTACTCACCAAGCCAGTAGGGATCAATAGCAGTGACTTGGGTCATGTACTCTTTCGACGTTAGAATAAGTTCGTGGTACACGACGTACGATGGCGTATCTAGCGAGACGTCAGTCATCAGAAATGAACGTTCAACTTGGCGTAAACTTACATCCCAAGCCATATAGAGCGCTCGTCGGGTGAAGATGGGTGGGCAAACCGGAGCGAATGTTGACAAACTCCCCAATACCCTTTACTCTTGCGGCTTGGTGGAAGTAACCTGCAGTGATGGCTTTCCTATAAACCAGTCAGCCTTCGGACCCCTTCCGACGAAGATCACAAAACCACCGACCTCAAGACGTCGAAGTCCGTACCCGCAGAAATTATGTCCATCTTTTGGAACTTCATGATATCTTCCAACTGCGTGCGCACCTCCCTGGACTTGCGAAGTAACTTTGGGTGCAAAAAGTGTCTCATTGCCCACTCGTCGCGATACCTGGAATGAAAGTGTCATTAAAGGCTAACGCGCAAAGGAAATCAAGCATACCCGTGACTCTTCCACTGATTAAAGACATTTAGCAAAGTCAAATGGTCACTTTCCGGCACATTGAACTTTTCCCGGGCAGCATCCGCTTCTTCCATTCTCTCCTTCGGACGATAGAAAACGCTCGGCACAGACAGCATCGACACGATCGTCAACATCTCGGAAGAGCACTTATATTCCACCGAAGCAATAAGCATCTTCGCCATGGACGGCTCCATCGGGAATTCTGACATCTTCCGACCAACAGGTGTAAGGTCGCCATTACTATCAAGAGCTCCCAATACCCAGAGTTGATACATCGAGTTCAAGATATTTGGCTGTGGGGTCGTCAGTGTCAACTAGCTAAAATAGAGTAATATAACATTACCTGGGGTGGGGGATCCATGAAATCAAATTCGAGCAGGTTCTTGACACCGAGCGATTTGAGCAGAAGCACCGTATTCGCCAAATTCGTTCGCTGAATTTCAGGAATGGTGTTCTCAAACAGTTCGTTTCGATACGCCATCTCGGTATACAATCGATAGCAGTAGCTGCCAGCATGTGAGCGATCAACCCGATATTAGCGTTAAAAAGAACCGCATACCCGCTGCCTGTTCGACCTGCACGTCCAGTCCGCTGGTTCGCATTGGCTTGACTGATAGGCGTAATCTGCAAGGCGTCCATTCCAACTTTGGGGTTATAAACTTTGAGTTTGGAATACCCGGCATCCACCACGTAGAGAATACCGTCGACTAGGCAATGTTAACATCCCATCAAAATAACTCGGATTATGGAAAAGGGCATACCAGTCAATGAGGTTTCAGCAATATTAGTTGCAACGATAACCTTGCGCCGTCCGTCTGATGTTGCCTCAAAGATTTTTGCCTGAAGGTCCGCAGGCATCTGTGAATAGATGGGAAGGACAGCTAGTACGGCGGGATCATCAAGTTGGTCCAGACGTTCTAAAACAAACAGTAAGCAACATCCAAACTCGAAAAGAGTCGATCAAGGACCAACCTTGAACGACCTGGCAAGTGATCTCGATATCCTCTTGACCAGTCATGAAGACCAAAATATCACCGGGAGGCAATGCTAGGTGAATTCGCAACACCTCTTTCACGGCGGCATCCACGTAGTCCTCGCAAGGCGACTTTGCATGGAAGATTTCGACAGGGAATGTCCTTCCAGGAATCGTGTAGTTCGGCGCATTGCCATAGAACTTGGAGAACTAGATGAAAACCTCGATTAGCTAGCGCTGAATACTATACTATTGTTACTTGCCTTGTCTGCGTTCATTGTAGCAGAGGTGACGATGAGTTTGAGATCCCTTCGTCGCGAAAGAACTCGAGGGATATTAGTACCCAGAATGTTGAGCGAAGAATGACACCTACTTTTTCTGAGAAGACCCATTAGCACATCAGTGCTCAACGAACGCTCGTGAGCTTCATCCAGAATGATGACACTGTAGCGGTCGAGATCGCCTTCGTTTAACGATTCACGCAGCAGCACACCGTCTGTCATATCTACAGAACTGTGAGTGATCAGTTACTGGTGAATGAGAGTGGAACCTACACTTGATCTTGGTTTCCGCTGTGGTGCAATCTTCGAAACGGATGGCGTAACCGACAGTTCCACCAAGTTTACACTAAACGAACAATTAGTTTCACATGCACTTGAGAAACGGTATTGGTTATACGTACACCCATTTCCTCGCTGACACGCTTCGCAACGGACATTGCGGCAACACGTCGGGGTTGGGTACAACCCACCAATCCATGCTGACAGTAACCGTCTTCGTAAAGGAACTGGGCCAACTGGGTCGTCTTTCCTGAACCAGTCTCGCCAACAACAATGGTCACTGTACTCTCGTCAGAGACCATACTTGGTGCCTCAATGCAGGAAGCTACATACCTTGATTTTCGCGAATAACCTTCATCAGTTCTTCGCGACACGCAAATGCAGGCAAGTACTCCCTCTGCTCCTTCAAAGTTCGAGACCGGGCGAAAGAGCTAACACCAGTGGCAGTCTTCAAATGGCTAGCAAACTTTGAATCGCCATTGTATCCTTCTTCTCCTTTAGCCTTCGCTTCCTTTTCTTGACGCTCTGATTCGGCTGCGAAACACGAAACACAAGACCACTATGTGAATGACCAATCTGGCAAAGGACGTAACCCAAATTGCACAAATGTACGCACCTTGTTCGTCTGCTTCAGCGTCCTTTACGCCCATGATGTTACCGAGGGACGTTCCCCCCAAAGCAGCGAGTTTTGAAGCAGCCTTGGCTCTTTCTGCCTGTTCTCTCTTCTCCTTGACAAGAGCGCTACCCTTCTTCGAGAAGATTGCCATGTCACTGGTAGGGTCTCGGATAGGATTGATAGGATCCAACTGCTTGGTGAAGACGGTCTTGCCATCCAGGAAAGGCGGTTTAAGGTTTCGGACCATAACATGAACAGTCGACTCCGATTCGTCTTCGAAATCGAGGTCGACCGTTTTCCGTGTTGCAACACCAGAAGTCAACATTCGGTTGGCCTCCCAAAGGTCGTTGTCCGCATTCTGAATAGACGGACTCAGACAAATGCCAGAGATAGAAGAAGGTCTGAACTCACATATTGGGCTTGCCGAGCAGAGATTTTTTTNCTAGCGGGAAGTTATCAACTTGAGTTGACATGGTAGAAAGGTGACAAAATCGTACCGTTTGCTTCTTTGCAATCTCAGCCTCCTTGGTGACCGTCAAATCGTCGTATTGAGCAAGTGGATTATGATCTTCATCTCCCGCGACTCCACCCTCTTCAGCACCGGTATACCAGTCTCGGTCTAATCTGACCTGCTCGTCCTCCCACTCCCGCATGTCAAATCCAATTGTGGCACCCTCATCATCAGGGCTCCCAGCCCTCGCTACTCTCGGTGTCGGTGCGTCCCATCTACGATCCTTGGCTCTTCCCCAACCACCGTCACCATCTCCGGCAACACTTCTCGGAGTCGAATCCCATCCGACGTTAGGTACACGAACGCTGGGTGCATCGGGATATCCGCCACCTCGTGAGCCCCCTTCTTGCCGGTCGCGGTCCCTATCTCGATCGTAACCGCCACGACGGCCATCCCAGTTTCGGTTTGACCGCCTCTGGAACTCTCCAAGTCCCTTCGGACCATCGTTGCGGGGTTCGTTTCGAGCAACAATACCCTCTAAATACAAAGGTCAGAACGTTCAATCAAACAAAGGCAGTCAGAGCCGCGTACCCTTCTGTCTTTCCCTATTCCTTCTATAGTCCTCTAGCTTCTGACGCGCCGATTCTGACAACCCTCCCGGATGCGACGGTGTCTCTTCCCCTCTCTGTCTATTATGCATCCTCGAGGCAGGAATACTCGGAACTACCAAAAACAAAAACCTCTGATTAGAAAATCACAAACCGACGCGACTGTGCACGTAGTAAACGCACCTTTAAAATGAGGCTCGTCTCCAGCATCCAACCTCGGCCTCTTCCTACTCTCATCCCCCACCCTATTATTTTCGAGCGCTGCAGCAGCCCGCTTCTCCATGGCGAGCCTATCTAGTCCAAGAACGGACGTTCTGGGAGTAGGCGGTTCAAGCGGTTTAGCGGGTTGGCGGAAGGTATGGCGCTGTCAGGTCCAGCAATAAGTACTGTTGCTCCACAAAGAACGGATGGGTCGTTTGACAACACACCTTTCCTGATACCTGCAGACCCCCAGGTCTAGCAGGAGCGGGCTCAAGGACATCACTATCATGAACAGTAATCCCAGGAATAGGTTGAGCCGAAACACCAGTCGTTTCCTCCTTGATATGGGTTCGAATTTCGGAATACAGCTCATACAAGAAAGAGTCTTGAAACTTGCCGAAGAATTTGGCAGCTACACAGTTCAATTTCAGTATGAGCCGCAGATGAAACGGTTAAACGGTGCATGCACACCTTTCATAAAACCCTCCACCGAATCATTGTCCTTGGCCATGTTGATGACATTCCGCGCAAGGAGGTCATTAGGATTGACGGAGAGCATCGGGTTAAGCACCACCATCGCCCTAGAGAGCTTGATAGCGATTTGGTGCGTAAATTCATCGTTTGGGTCGGTGGTGGCCATGGTGGTGGTGGTAGTAGTTCAAACCAAGGGGCGCGAGTCAAAGAATTATGTCGAGTGATTACGTGATCAATATTCGTACAATACAAGCTAGGAAAACAAAGTGTATGAAAACAATTCACAGCCAATGCGGTCATAACCCAAGCAAATTCCGAATGATAGGTATACGAATAAACAAGGGTCTGTGTGGCAATAATAATATGAAATGCGAGTGTGTTTGTCTGTCCTGTTGAAAGAGTTTCCGTGGTGTCCAAAAAAGCAAGAAAGGGGAGGGCCCTGGTCATGGTTTCTTCCTGCTAGACCTTGTCTTGCGAGTGGCGCCCCTTGTCATTTCATATTTCTCCTTGATCACTGAATAGCCAGCCCTGTCCACCCTATGGATGAAGTACGAGCCACCTCCATTGCCCCAAGAAACACTTCCAGAGTGATATGGCCGTTCTTTGACATCGAAAATGGCAGTCATGTCGTCGACCTGTAAGAGTCCGTGTCAGTGGCCAGGTATCGATTCGCCGTAATTGGTTGCACTTACGTTCCGACCTGTCGGTCTCGCATAAATCGAGCTGACAAAGGGAGCTAAAGAAATGACTATCGCGCCTTCCTTTAAATCTAAAAATTTGGGCCGCAACGCCGCGTTTACTGGTCAAGAAAACATGTCAGAACAACGCAAACAGTCTGAAACCAAAGAACTCACAGCTTTCTTCGAAAACCTTGTTGTCTACCAAAACGACATCAGCCTTGCTCATCAAAGTGTCCACCCTCGCACTCTTCAACATATCCCCCTTCTCCAACTCCATCTCCCCGATCTGCACACCCCACATTCTGGCGCGGACCTTGATCTGATCGACCACATCCACTGCTACTCTGGCAGGTGCCTCCATCAGCTCAATCCCATAGCTCTTGCACCCAGTCTGTAAACTCGCTTGGACGACAACGTTGGCGACACCACTTCCAAGGTCTAGGAACAGCGAATCTTCGCGGAGGTTTGTGATGCGTACAATGTCTTCCACAAGGTTAGGCATCAACTCTCCATAAACCGTGCTCGAAAACGCTTCGTAATGTCGCAACTTGGGCACGTTGGGTCCCACTGTGCGCTGATAATTCTCTTCGATGATGCGCATCATGACTTTGTCAGGGAAGCCCGACTCAGTCCATTGAAAGGGTGTCCGCATCAAAGAATTATCCCCAGCTTTGAACGAACGTAAAATAGAGTTGATTTCTTCGAGAACCCTGATAAAGGTGGGTCCGTCTTGGCGATATAATGCTCGTTTCAGTGTTTTAAGAAGGTAGGGAGTACTGGGTGTGGGAAGGGAGATTGTACTGGGATCAAAAGATAGATCCAAAGGAGGGGGGCACGNAGGGCTCTGGGGATGGGGACCGAGAAATGGATTCCGAAAGGGTATCCGTAGGGATAGGTCCAAAAAGAGCTTGCTGTTCTCTGGTGCAGTAATCTGAAAGAGGGGTGAGTCTTGGTAACGGGGTAAAAAGTGGGTACTCACGACCAACGATTGTGTAAAGGGATTTTTCCAAATCCATGATAGGATTGTAGTGGTCTTTGTCCTTTGGGGCAAGAAGAATGTATCTGCAGAAGGTAAATCAGCATGTTGAGGTGTCGTTGAGGTCACATGGACGCGTCAAAGGCAGAAACGGGTGGCTTCGATCGAAAACGCTGACTCACCTCTCTTTCGCGTTGGTGTTTGGATATTCCAACTCGACAACGGGATAGTCGGTAGGATGTGGGTCAAAGGAGCGGTTGTCGGGGTCATTAGGATCCACAAAGTCTAGGGTACGCGTCAATTAAGCGCGACAGACGCGGTCGAACGAATTACTTACAGGACTTGTACGACTTCATCAGGCGTTTGACCACTTCCTCGGAGCTCAAGAATCCCTCTCCTGGCGCGCCGTCTTCATCTGTCCGCCAGTGTCTCTTCTGCAAGGGGCTTGGNCTGGGGGAAGGATGAGGTGGATCGCGACCGGCTACTGAGAGATNATGGGCTCGGGGGACGATGCGGAGTAGGCGGGGCGACTGGATCCACGGGAAGAAGTCTTTGAAGAGGATCTGGAGCTGCGCTTACGTGGTTTCTGTTCCTTTGACGCCGGGACTGGGGCACGTTTTACAATGCGAGGTACGACGACATCGGACAGTGGGCTCGACGATACGGCGGGCAGAAGCTTGCGTTTCTTGGGTGGGCTTGGAAGGTCTGAGAAGGGCGAGGAGCGGTCTGGAGGCGAGGGCGCTGGGTGGGCTGGTGGCAAAGCACGCTTTGAGGAGACAGCTGTCTGAGGAGGTGGTGATCGTCGTGTGAGGCGTGTGGTGACGACGACGTTGGTGGTTGTGGAGGACGACGCGCCCTTTGAGGAGCCGCGTGGCCCCGAGAAGAAGGCGTGGTCTGTCGACGCCGGGAGGGGAGTCGAGAGCATGGATGGTGGTGGTGGGGAGGAGGAAGATGACGACCGACTGGCACGCTGTGCGTAAATTTGGGTGGCTGTGCTCTACAATAATCCCATCCGTTTATGGGCAACAAGGCCTGCCTCTTTTGCCTTTGGCGACACTGCTGTTCAATGCACAGGGCATGCAAGGCGCCTTGTCTCCTCGCCCGAGCCATGCACCAGACGACGCCCAGCACGGGTATCTGGCAGAGTGGCCCCCCNTGGTACGGCCCCTCGCTGCTTTCTCCTCCTTCCGACCCGTTGGCCCTCCCAGTCCCGTCGTTCCCCCCGTGCCTGACCTTAGCGCTCGCTGGGCCATTGAATTGAACCCTATATGACGAGCTGTAATTGCCAGGCGCTGGAGCCAGACCCCGAACGGGACACGTCCGACATATGTTTGTCATGGACCCCCGGATCAAACTGATAATCCTGGACCGAGGCGCACCCAGAAAACGGAAATCTCCCAAAAAGTTTCCAGAAAAAATCGTACGGTGCCTCCATTACAGTCGTGCCATACCGGTTGTCCGACCCAGCCAGACCCGGTTCCTTAAAACCCAATGTTCTTGGAGATCTAATCCCTCCCCAGATTCAGTACCTGAAACCCATTCACTTGCACGCAATTACGGCACTCGAGAACGTTGTCCCTTCTCCACCATGACAACCTCTGTTCTCGCGTATGCGAGCCCAGCGCTTCGTATCATCCTTATCCGAGCCGCCCTCCATATCCTGGGCTTCTTCTACCCGCCTATCGATGCGGCGCTCAAGCGTATCCGCGAATCGCCCGGGATCCCCGTTCCAAATTCCACGATACCCTACTGGACACACCCATCCTCTCCCCTCGCTCAGCACAATGCAGACCCAAGCATCCCCCTCCCGGAGAGCGCCGACATTGTGATTATAGGAAGCGGCATAACGGGTACCTCTTTCGCCCGGGCAGTTCTGGGCCATAATTCCGGCAATGACGTACAGGGAAAGCCGCTGAAGATCATTATGCTCGAAGCGAGGGATACGTGCTCGGGCGCTACAGGACGGTGCGTTGATTTTTCCATACCGTCGTGAGGGACTGAACGAACCGCATCATATTCTAGGAATGGAGGACACATTACACCGGTTCTTTACTCGGATTATATTGGGCTCAAGGAAACATACGGCAAGGAAATGGCGAAGAAGATCATTCGTTTCCGATTGTCACACTTGGAACAGCTTCTGGCTGTAGCCAAGGAAGAGGACCTTTTGGATGATTCTCAATGTCGTCAAGTCGAAGCGTTCGATGTGTACCACGATGCGGGCCTATTCCGTAAAGCCCTGTCCTGGCTTCGGGAGTACCAAACGGATTTACCAGAGGAGGGTCTCCATTTCAAGGTTTACGAGAGTCCGGAGGAGTTTAAAGTGCGTAGACTCGCAGAAACTCACCTAGCTCGCCGCCTAACAACGATCGCAGGCCCTGCAGCTTTCGAAGAGGACGGTCGGATGCATTTCGACGCGGGCTGGTGCCGTTCACCCGTATAGATTAGTGACAGGGATTCTCTCGCGTCTTCTCGCCTCCTATCCGTCGAAGTGGGTGACATATGGCCGTATCCCTTTTGTTCCACTGACAAACGTCTATCTGCTTTTATACAGCTTCGAATTGTTCAGTCACACGGCATGCACTGATATCAAGACGACTGCTGATGGTTTATACGCGGTCGAAACGCCGAGGGGAGTGATTCGGGCAGCACATGTCGTTCATGCAACGAATGGATGGGCGTCGCATCTGCTGCCCGGAATGCGCGGAAAAATCTTCCCCGCACGAGGGGTTATGACGGCGCAGATGCCCCGCGCAGGACTGGGAGAGAAGCCAGGGAACCCGTGGACCGGGACGCGGTCGTTTGTGTTTTACCCCAGCGACTCGGTTGGAGAATACGATTACCTCACGCAGCAGGAGGAGGCGTCACCTCCATCGAGTTACCCCCGTCCTGATGGCGAGCTGATGTTTGGTGGCGGGTTCTTGCAGGCGGTTGTTTCTGAGATCGGGGCTGCGGATGATAGCCAATACAGTCCCAAGGTGGAGAACTATCTGCGCCAAGCTCTGGGGTCCTATTTCTCCGTCAAGGAAGAGAGCGGGGAGAAGGAGGAGGTGCGGGCTGTCTGGAGCGGGNATACTGGGCGTGTCGGCCGATGAACGACCATGGGTGGGCCGGCTCCCTGAAGCAGTGACCGGGCGACGCGCGAGCGGGGAGTGGATCGCGGCTGGGTACTCCGGGGAGGGCATGGTGCATGCCTGGATGAGCGGGCAGCTGCTGGGCTCGATGGTGCTGGGGCTCGGGGAGGATGCNACGGCTGCCGTCGGTATATAAAGTAGACGAGGAACGGTGGAAACAGGCGTCGTTTGAGGAGTTTGTCCTGTCGTATCTAGAGTTGTAGTAGAAATGGAATAAAGCCGTGGGAGAGGGCCTGTGATTGCAACAGATTTGGCTTTTCGTCGCTGTTGCCAGCATCCGTCCCTCTTCTCCCAAACATTCTCCATTCTGTCCCGCTCCTCGTCGTCCTCGACGGCGTCAGGCGTGTTTTCCTCATCGCTCGACGTTCCCGGGCCCTCCCGCTTGCTGCCCGTGCGTCCCAGCCCCATCGCCCCACCCCATCAGACTCATATCCTCCTCTTTTCACAGGCACGTCGCGCTCGCTTCCCCACCGTGTGCCTGTCCGCGGTCCATGGCCGTTCTGGCTCCTACGGACTGGCAGATTCCCCC
>JANBPK010001277.1:0-35638 GCA_027579435.1 Candolleomyces eurysporus | reverse complement strand
CAGTGGTCGATTGTCCAATCAACCTTCCTACCATACTCGTTTTTACCATTATCCGATCATAGAGCTCGTTATAACATCTTGCGGACCGAGTCTTGGAAGCTGTACATACAATAACGCCCCGCTGGTACATCGTCTACCACACCTTGGAATTGGTCTTGATGAATGACCTGTACAGATATCAACGACTTAGTTTAGACAGAATCATCTCGATTGGGTAGTAGAGGAAAACCGAATGTCGATCGTGATGTGTTCGAACAAGTGGGTTGTCATCTTGTTTCAGCAAGTCCATTTTTGTCGTTACGGCCATTGAAATGCTGCGATTTTCAATGACTAGAGTCGGAGGCGCATTCTTTCGATTACAGGAAAATGGAGGATGATATAGCTTTACTATCCCTCAGATACTGTTGCAAGAGGTGTAGATATCAAGATTGCGTTTACGCGACCCACCCCCTCTGCCTCGCACTAACCCACCCATTATGCCACGCCTGCCCCATCTTCACATACCCACCCGCATTCGGATGAACACCGTCTGCCAAATCGGAGTTGGTCACACTTGCCATCGAGACCCAGACCACCTTCTGCCCGGAGCTAATCCTCTGCTGAATCAAACTCTGTATCCTGGAATTGTACTGATCGACGTTGGATTGGGAAAAAGAGAGGGGAATAAGGCTAGGATCCAAAACACAAAACGCCCTTAACCCAAAGCAGCCAACGCCCAACTGTCACTCTTGATACAGCCGGTGATAAAATAGAGTGATTCCTCGTCGTCAAGGGTTCGGATACCGTCTGCATATTGGAATAGCAAGGCTGCATGATCGATGATGAAGCGTTGAAGTTTATGAGGGTTGACCAGCTTCTCTAGATTAGCAGGCGACGACGTCAATGCGAGCACTGCACCTTGGGGTGAAAGACACCGAAAGCTGTATGACGGCAAGCTTTAATTGGCCGCGTCAGCGAGGTCCAGATATTGAAGAGAAAAAGTGAAAGTATCGACTTACTCTCCGTCAGACGGGTATTCTTTTGTGGAGTCTGTGCCTTTTCTTACAGTTTCTCCCAAAGAGAATTCTCCTTCGTGGATCACAACATCCATCCTCAGGGGTCGGTATCCTCTGCCAGAGGCATCCGCCTCTCTTAACGACCTTTTGTCTTCCCAAAGATTGAATATCTTCTCGAATCCTCCACAAGCACTGTACGTCCCCACATCACCTGGGACCACGCCTCTCCTACCAGCATAGGGCTTACGTGGCTCTGGATACCAGCATGCCAAGCCTTTGCCTGACACAAGCATGTTGCGGACGTACACTTCGGCTATCGTAGAGTCGGTGGATTCCAAGGCCTCACTCTCCGCTTTCGACTAATACGTAGCAATTTGTACTTCAGACTCGAGCATTGGCTTATGAAAGCACGAAGCGTACCATAGCTATCTCACCACCCAAATGTTCCACGGCTGTTGATACGGATGAAATTGCTCGAGCATCCGCGGAGCGCATAGGCGGACTTGGTAGAGTCTGCTGCTCTCGTTGAGCCTCTGACATCGGTGGTCTACCAAGAGGACTTCCCAGGCCTGTTGCTGCAGCGGGGCCCTGTGCTGAGATGAGGTTGTAGATTGACGTAGACGTCACATTGCCGCCCACAGAATAAAAANCCTGTGGGGCTGTTAAATGCTAGTTGGTCGGCACCCGAAAGTACGCTGGTGGCAGAAGGGACCACTTTCAAATCTCCCATTGATGAGCAAGGTACATCTTGGAAGAAGCTAAAGTCGCTGTCGCCGTGGTGTGAGGTCAAGGTTATCCCACTCCATTTGAGAGGCAGTGAAAGTCCAGTGCTGTGCAATTGTGCACGGTCACAGCAAGAAGGCTGATCATATGATGATTTCTCGAAATACAATTCTCCGTAACCGCGTGATACGAAGCGTCTCTCAGACTACTTTCGAGAATCTTGCTGGGATCGGCATCCGAGCGAGCGGAGTAGTCGAGTGTATAGAATCATCGCGGCCAAATGATGCTGCCTTTTTTTGCAGCTTGAATGCACTGTTTGCTGTGAAGGGGTCGTATGTATTCTACCTCTCTTGTTGCTTGGTCTCTTCCCTCTCTTCAGTGTGCTGGCTGCTGCGACGCAACGACCCAATGCCTATCCTTGTTACCTTGCTGACCCTTCTCGGGGTTATTCAGGTTATGCTGGAGAGCAGCCCGCGTAAGGGAATCCCAGTTTATATACCATTCTCCTCCTCTCCTAGCACAACTATTCTATTGATAGGACGAGATGGAGTCCTTGGCGGCTTAGAATAGAGGCAAATCATTAATGCTCCAGCATCCGTAAAAACAACCACCTCGCTTTCCGACGCTCGCCTCATCCAGCACGGCTGGAAATTTCAACTCGATCCGTCCAAACTGAGGTCTCGGCGGACAATTTGATAGCCTTCTCCGATACACTGGATGGACTTTGCGACATTAGTCAATATTCTTGGAAGCATGACACGACGGCGTTATGATTTTGAATACCTTTCACAAATTGATACTATCGGATCTGCTGGGATTTCAGAGTTTTTCAAGGACAAAGAGCGATAGACGCTCAATCTCATCACCTGTACATACAACCATATGCTTGGGAATACACTGCCATACTGCAGATTGGTGGGGACATCGATAAGCGCCCAACACACTTCCCCGAGCCCTCGATGGCATTGCAGCTCCCTCCAGGACCACCTACCAGGAAAGGTTATAATCGAGCGAGGTAGAAAGTTTGGCGGGAAGCCCAAGTGAAGTGGAGGTGAGTCCGGGTCGTTGCTTCAAACTTTCATAGCGTTTCTCACCCTGTTATCATGGGAGTATCAGCGCCATCGACAGAGCTCCACTACTTTCATGGTCACGGTGACATGCATTCTGCCAATCCAGGTGGTAATACGCTTTCCGTCCCGAGGTGGTACGAAATCAGTGTTTCTTCCCTTACGATTGGCATGCTATCTGTAACCTTTGAACTTTGAATGCATGGGTCTCTCCATTCAAAGATCTCGACAGGCGCTATCGAAACACGACATCGAAGAAATCCCAGCTCAAGGTTTGCGAAATCCTCGTCTGGGCTGTCGTAGAAAGAGGTGCCGGTCTAGTTATGCGTGTGTTCAACGATGACACATGTCCTCACCCAAGGACCGCAAGCAATACACGTATAATAAAAATCATTGCGAAAGGGAAAGAGGAATAAATGGACAGTAGTGTACACTATCATAAATATACGCGAAATGGCAGAGTCGAAGCACTAACTTCGCCTGAGGTCAGAACACCCTTCGCTCCCGACCAGCGCCGGGTCTACCTCGGACACTCATTCTCAGCTGTGCCATCCTTTCCTGGATTCAAATGGCGTGCGAGGTTAAGAATAACCGAAGAGTCAGAAACCAACACGTGTTCATACAATCTTTGGAACGTACCTCACACTGCAATGAGAGAGATAACAAGCGCCCCAGCTGATGATCGATGAACTGTTGATCGGCCCTCCACGAACGTCGTCCTTGATAGTCTCGGTCACCTACCTGACACGAGAGGCTACTAGACGGTTAAGAAATTAGACCAATAGATACTTCGAGAAGGCCTTACATCAAAAGCTCTGCGGTGTAGCTCTTCACGGACGCGTAGCCGTCAGGATGATAATAAAAGTAGTCGGCATGGTCCATCAATCTCGCCACGAAATTCGTGTGTTGCGTGTAGTATTCCTTGAGTTTGGATAGGGTAACATGATTTTCCTACTTGTCATTTAGGTCGAAATCTTGGAACATAGCTGAGGTTGAGTATCATACCGCGACTTCGAAAATGACATCGGCAACTTGCTCTAGCTGTTCTTCGAGATATTGCATTAAGGCCATCAGGCAGAGATGTAGAGTGATTGAAGACTAACGATCTGGGTGCACCATCGGTTTAGACTCTGAGAATTTATGGGTTTGGAGCCTCGCCATGTCCTTGCCATACGAGGGTGTCAATCCAACGTGTCCAGTCGACTTAGGGTTCACAGCCTTTACTGACAGTCTTTGGGCTCTGTACGCTGAGGCTTGATGCTGCTGGTTGCCTGTTTCCGAGCCAAAAAAAAGAGTCGAAATAATAGTAGCGAGTGCCACGTCCGAACAAATTCGTTCGAAGGAGACCCATAGCGAGTCTGTTTCGATACACAGATGGGCCACTTTAGACGCCTACAGATTGCAAACCGAAAAAANGCCCATACGCCATGCCGGATCCAGCTGCGGAAATATGGAGTGGATACAAGCCATCTTGTGAGCTGCCTTGTAGAGTGCCTCGTTCTCGTTAACCCAGAACTAGAATACAGACAAGAAGAGGAGATTAGTAAAATGCATGAGCGTCAAGAGCAGTTGTGGCGATGAGCGCTCAGCTTTCGACCAAATGGGGGTGCGATGTTGGCGACGAGTATCTACTGCATGTCTACTACACCGGGATTCCTACGTTTTCTGGTTGACAGACCACTTCTGGATATGTAAAACGTGGGCTCTGAACAGTACTGTGGCAGTGATGCTCGTGGCAACTTTTACGATCTGTCTCCCTTGTCAGCGCCGCTCTTCGATTCAACTTGCATGATCGTTACGTACCCTGCTATCCCGAGTCGAGCTGTGTGAGCCACATTTCTTGTTGGAGAAGGGTCCGTTTCGCCAGGAGGTCGGACATGAGCTTGAGGCAGAAGTCTTCGGTTATGGAAGAGCAGATAGAAGCTCGTTCTATCTCCATGGTCGACCCTACAAACAGCTTCTGCAGGATCTGCCCTCAGCCAAGTCCCGTTACCATCATCTCTTGGTTGAATCGGAGCTCGTTCTCCTATCTATCTTTCTCTCCGGCAATTGAGAAACTAGTCCTCTCAGAGGCTATACACTTCGTTCCGTCTCATGATAATCATCCTTCTCCCGTGACTCAGAAGCCCTGAATGCTTGTGAAATATGAGAAAGAAGTCCAAGCAGCTTGTCCTCGGCTGTGCTTCGATTTAGAGTTGCTGTACGGCATCAGTAGTTCAATGGAAGTTCGGACAAAGATAGATAAAACTATGATGTGTGGTCTTACAATTACCTTGCATACTCACAGATATCTGAAAAGTCCTGCCTCGCTTCGTCACCGCTTCAGGATCTAGGAATATGACTAACATCGACTAGAGTGTACCCACAAGTCCCAGTTCTCCTGTCCCCTGTAACGCTTATATGATATGATATGCTTACATTGCTGTGTTTCAAGTTCTTTGTACATCAATTCAAATGGAGAAAACTGAGTACATCGATGATCCAAAACACTAAACGTTCGACAGGCAGGTCAATCACATCGGTCCTTTTTTGCCATGAGGGGGAAGGTTAAATACACGAAGGCAGTGAGCTGTATGGTACAACTGCGGTTCCTTCCTCCCCACGACAATTCGTTGGGGCTTAGCTGTGCCATACAGCTCACAGCCTTCGTCTATTTAATATTGATATAAGCTGTAAACGGACGCTGAATTTATCTAAACCCTCTTTCCAGCGTACCAGTCTCGATAGACATGCTCAGGACCGAGAGGCAGCCGAGTCAGGGCAGCGTGGATGTAGACGGTGAGATCTAAGCATATTGAACAGCGGAGAAGGAACTCACATGCTCTGACCCTGATAGGCCCACCGCTTCAACGTCGACGCTCATCAATTACGCAGGTGGGCATTGACCGACAAGGAGAACACCAAGATCGCCACGATGACGGACATGGTACTGTGTACTATCAACAGTCCAGCAATGCTCCTATTTTCAACGGCAATAACTACGGCAGTATCAACAACAATATGTGTAATTTCACCATCAATGGTAAGTCGAGTGGGAAGTGCCTTACGTGGCTTCCATTAACAAAGCCATTTACGCCTAGGTCTCCAGTTTCTATATCAACATGCCGCCATGGGAGCCGTGCACGAATCCAACGAACGGTACCCCCCTCCATTATGCTGCCCTGGCACTCGTGACGTCGTTGTAAGTCGGGTCATAGGCTGGTACCTGGACAAAAATGGACAGAAGAAGATTATGTGGGTGCATGCGCCTTTGGGGTATGGGAAAACCGCAGTCGCTGGAACCGTCAAGGAGAAGCTGGATGCGATGGAACTCGATTTCGACAACCCGGTTGGAGCAACCTTCTTCTTCTGGAGGAGCTCGCCCGAGCGCAACTCTCCCGCCCGATTCATTATCACCCTCGCCTACCAGCTCGCTCGATCCATCCCAGAACTTTGTCACCATATTGACAGCGTGATCAAGTCGAAGCCGGGCGTCGTGAAGATGGGGCTCGAGAATCAACTCATCGAGCTCATTGTCAAGCCGTTCAAATGCCTCTCCAACCTCGACACTATGCCTAGCCGGCTCGTTATCGTTGACGGGATCGACGAGTGTATCAACTCAGACCGCGAGTCTCTAGTGGAAAAGAAGTATGCCGAAGACCAAGAAGTCGTCCAGATTCGAGTCCTCGATCTCATCTATCGCCTCCAATCACATCATCTCCCACTGTCTTTCTTCATCCTCAGCAGGCCCGAGGCATGGATCAAGCGCCACTTAGATTCGAGACCGTTTCGTGACGTGGTCGAGGCTCTCGATCTTTACGAAGTCGGGGACCACATGAACGATGTCAAACGGTTCGTGAGGGAGGAGCTTTCCCGAATAGCAGAATCCTTTGGCCTTGAAGGAGCTGATGAAGAGTGGCCAGAAGAAGAGGCGTTGGTTCAGAAGAGCGAAGGTCACATGGTTTACGCTGCCACCGTTATTCGTCACATTGACGATGAATACGGTGATCCTCGACAACTACTCAAGGACATCGTCGAGAGTTCCCCCGCCGACAGACCAGATATCTCACATTCTACGCCATTCTACTCCCTCTACGAGCTCTACAGGCAGATCATGAGATCGTGTCCTGAAAGGAATAGGTCCCTTATGATGGAGGTTCTCGGGAACATGAAAGCGTCGAAGGGTCTACGTTTCGAGAAATCTGAACATAATGCGGCCCTTGGCGACTTGGACCGCCTATCAAGGCGACCCCCTGGCTGTGGAGTCAAGGCCCTCCGACCCTTGCACGCAGTCCTTCGGGTTGGGAGAGGCAATGAAAGGGTAGACATTGACGAGCTGTTCATCCACTCGTCTTTCAAAGAGTTCCTGGAGACTCCGCATCTCTCTTTTGAATTCGCCGTGGATGCAAACAACGAGCAAGCCCGGCTGCTTTCAACTATGCTCGATCGCATGACCTCCATCACCACAGATACAATTGGCAGCGAAGTGGAATATGCCGTTGTATTCGCCTTGCACAACTGGTGCTACTATTGGTTCAAGGGCAGAGGGACATTCTTGAGGTCCAAAACAATCTACCTCTGCCTGATGAACAAGGTCATCGCACTCGACCTCGCGGCCTGCATTATTCAAACACACTGCAGCCTACACCCAGGGCTATACTATAACCGCCAACCTTTGTTTTGGCTGTTTGACGCTCGAAAACCATCCGAGTTCTTTGTCGAAGGCATAAAGTTGGACGGGTGTGCGGATGTTTCTTCCATCGCCCACAAAGTCACCTCTCATGCACAATCATGTCTCGATAGTGCATTCACGTTTATGCTCCAGGTAACCACGCCCCTCTCCTTATCCAAAATCGCGACAAGTTTTCTGGCATCGGACTATCCCGACTATTTGCATGAGGTGACTTCTCAGCCTGATTGGAGGGAGCACAAGCTCGTTCAAGCATTGGCGACTCCTGGACCCAACGGAATAGACCTATGGAAGAAAGTTATTAATCACCTCTATGCAGGGTTTGACTATTCGGTACACGCAACCAAGCACAACCTGCTAAAACATATCTACAAGGTTATGGTGCGCGAGAAGAATCCAATTTTGGAGTCGAAAGACAATCGATTCCGTCGGGATTACCAAATTGACGAACCGGAATCTGAAAGCGACTACGAAGGCAACTCATAATCTCTGACCTCCAGTATTGATAGTGACGAAAAGAGTACTTTCCACACAAAGCTTTGATATATGGCCACTTTACTCTACCGGGATGTATCTATGTAGGCTCGACTGTCGAAGAGAATCTACCAGGACATACTTTTCATCAGCACTCCATGAAGCAAACTCACCTCATTGCTCTCTGGAAAACGATATCCGGTATCCTCGCTCGACTCATCGCTCCTGTACGCGTTTCTGTTTTTGGCTCCACTGTCGCGTTCGTTTCGTGTTCATTGCATCTACCCGCTCATCTCTCATTTCTATCTTTTGACACCACTGTCTATGCCCCCTTATTTCTACCTCTATTTGCGTACATATCTACTCTTAACACTTTCCCTTTCTTTTGTAAGTTCTCAGTTTTACCATTTTTCCACCTTGGACCGAGCGCATTTGCGACGCGAGCAACCAGCCAGGGCTCAACAAGATGTAGTCGAAAACCCAACCGACAGACCCACCACCAGCGACTAGCACGACTAGCAAGCGTCGTCGTCGTTGTCTCTTTCTGTTCTCCCGTCTGGGCCGGCTGTCCTCACCCCAACGCTCTTACGTGCCCCTCTGACGGGTTTATCGAGCCTACGGAGCCTACCGCCGTGGGTCGTTCAAGTCACGTCAAGGCGACTGTGGTGTGGGATTGGTGACGTGGGCGATGGGCGTCGGTGGGTAGTACGGTCGTCTGGATCGGATTTACTTCAGAAGGGCACGGAGGGCTATTGTACGATCGAGCAGACTGTGCGGGTGGGTTGGTTCGTTGCTGTTGCCTGCGCCCCCTCTTTCTCTTGTTTCTCTCCGTCTTTCAAGTTGAGCTGGTCCTTTCTTGCCCTACGGAATACCATTCGCTGTTGGTTCTTCTTTTATTTTCTTTCTCCCCACTTCGAGTAGCTAGCCAGTAAACCTGGCTGATCGTTTTACTTACCAAATATATCATCATCATTGAAAGTATGTACCTGATATAATATCTCTTTCTTTTACTCTCATTCTATCTTTCCATCTTCTCGTCTCTTCCCTTCTCGTCCCGCCTAAGTCTACCACTTCCCCCTTATTCTCATGCCCCTCGACCTCACCAAACATGTCTATCTCCATTTCCATCTACTTCCTCATCTCTCCGTCTACTATCGACCGTCTCTACTTGTTGCTCTCATCTCATCCTGTCTTTCGTGGTCCTTGTTAGTATAATGCGAATGAATGAATATCTCTGTCACGCATTTGTGTGAGGTTAGGTTGGCTCGTTCGATGCATTCGAGCGCCAACGCGTCCAGAACATGCACGTTAAAATTCTCGGTAGGCTTCGACTACCATAGCGTGTCTAGGAGGCCGTCGTCGGGGGGAAGCGGCGAGGAGGGGTCCAGAGTCCAATCAAGAGAGGAGGGTCCATGGCAGATGCAACGTGGTGAAGACGCCTGAGATAGCGGGGTATCGGAAGGAGGAGACGGCGGTATAAAGCTGAATAGTGGGCAGCTCGAGGGATGACGTCAGATTCTAAGGTCTTCGGATGTGCGAGGGAGGATATATTGGGAAAGGATGTGGATGGGAAAACGAAGTTGTAGCGGCGGGAGACCCTGGCCAAGTGCTCTCATAGAATCCCGCTATCCTTCGAGGCATTTTGAAAAATCGTTTCCTTCACCGCCGCAGATACTAGATGAATATTCGTCGTGAGAGGGTGCCGGTCTATTTGTGCGGGTGTTCGACGATGACATATGTCCCAACCCAAGAACCCCAAACGAAACACGTATAATAAAAATCATCGAGAAAGGGGAGAATTAAATGGACGGTAGTGTACACGATCACAAATGTACGTTAGATGGCCAAGTTGAAGCACTAATGTGGACTGAGTTTAAGAAGCCCGGTCAAGCTAATTCAACGCCAGACGCGACCAGCGGCGGGACGGCCTCGGACACTCATTCTCAGCTGTGCCATCCTTTCCTGGATTCGTGCAAGGTTAAGGATAAACAAAGAGTCAGAAGCCTATAAACCTTGGGAATGTACCTCACATTGCAACGAGAGGGATAACAATTGCTCGAGCTGATGGTTGATGAACTGTTGATCGGCCCTCCACGAAGGTCGTCCTCGATAGTCTCGGTCACCTACCTGACACGAAAGGCTATAAGACGGTTGGGAAAGTAGACCAATAGATAGCTCTAGAGGGCCTTACATCAAAAGTTCTGCGGCGTAGCTCTTCACGGATGCGTAGCCATTAGGATGATGATAAAAGCAGCCAGCATAGTCCATGAAATTCGTGTGTTGCGTGTATTATTCCTTGGCTTTCGGTAGAGTAACGTGTTTTTCCTATTTGCAATTTAGGTCAAAGTCTGGAAACATAGTTGAGGCTGAGTATCATACCGCGACTTTGAAAATGACATCGGCAACTTGGTGTTCTTCAAGATGTTGCATTGAAGCCATCGGTTAGTGTTAGATGTAGAGCGATTGAAAACTGATTAGTAGTCGCTATCTGGCCACACAATTGGCAAAGACTCTGAGGATTCATACGCTTGGAGCCTCGTCACGCCCTTCCCATACAAGAGTATCAATCCAACGCGTCCAATCGACTGGTCTCAGGGTTTGCAGCCTTCAATGACGCTCTTTGGGCTCCGTACGCTGAGGCTCAGTGCTACTGGCTGCCTCTTTGCGAGCCAAAATACAGAGTCGAGATAATAATAGTAGCGAGTGCCGCGTCCGAACAGATTCGCTCAAAGGAGACCCGTAGCGAGTCTGTTTTGATACGCAACTTTGCTCGCCTACAGAAAGAAATGCTCGAAGCACAGCATGCCGGATCCAGCTGCAGAAATATGTAGTAGATACGAGCTATCTCGTGAGTTGCCTTGTAGAGTGCCTCTTTGTCGTTGAACATACAGGTTTTGTCTCAAGAATATGTGATTGGTGAAAAGCATGACCGTCAAAGGCAGTTGCGACGACGGGGGTGACGACAAGCGCTCTCTTCCAGAGCTGTGGTTACAGCTTTCACGAAGTTGCTACGACCGACTGGATATCCACTATACCGGGATTCCTATGTTTTCTGATTCTGGATATGGAAAGCGATGCTGGTACTGTGGCTGTTGTCTCCCTTGTCCGCACCGCCGTTCGATTGAATCGTTACGTACTCTGCCATTCGAGTCGAGCTATTTCATGTTGGAGAAGGTCGGACATAAACCTGAGGCAGAAGTCATGAAAGAGCGAAACGAAGTTCGTTCTATCTCCATGGTCGAATCCATGAGCGGCCTCTGCGGGATCTGCTTGCCTTTTTCATCATCGGAGCTCGTTCTATTATCGGTCCTTTCTCCTTAGACCAACACATGCAACGTAAGTTGAGGGATAGCCCGCTCGATTGTCGCTGTCTTCAAGTTGCAAGGCCAAAGGTAAAGACTGTGAATCGCAAGCGGGGCACCCTCGGACGATAATCAACAATCCCCTGGCTATTCTTTGATGAGCGCGCAGCACCGTAAGACGATAAGATGTGGTCTTTGGTTATCATTAAATACATGGAACAGCTCGCTTCCGCACACCGCGGTGCCGTTGGTCGAAATGGAAGAGCTGGCTGAAGCAGGGCCATTCCGGTCATCAAGTAGACCAAGGGCTTCCGGACCGAGTCGAGAGGAGCATGCCGAGTATGGCGGCACGGGGATAGCCGAGGCTGATAAGAGGCCGTGGGGAAATGACGAAGAGGTAGCCGATCAGTCCGTGGTCGTCGTGTCGACGAAATTCTTCTTTTCAATAACGTCCACGCCCCGTCTGCTCGCCTCTTACCCTGTTCCTCGACGACGACCGCCATGGACGCCGTAGTCCCGCCAGAAATAACTGCAGAACTCACCCAGATTCTGTCCAATCTCGTCCTGGGAGATAACGACATTCGGGCCAAGTGAGTGGGCTTTAGCGCTGGGACTGGATGAATGGCTGAGGGGACGGCCTGTAGTGCAGAGAAAGCAGTCAACGACAGGCTGGCGAGGACGCCCGAGCTCTACCTCCTTGCTCTGGCCCAGTTCGCGATCGCAGCGGACACGGAAGTCGTGCGTCCATCTCTGCCGCCATCATCCTCCGCTTATTCACCAATATCTTATCTCCCCAGATGCGCTCCTTTTCTCTCGTCCTCCTCCGTCGTCTCCTGTTTCGCTCAGCACCACTCTCCGTCCAGCCACCCGGCCCACAGCGCCAGCCTCTACCACGATTAACGCTCTACGACCATTTATCCGCCCAAACGCTTACCACCCTCGAACGTCTCCTGCTTCACTCGCTTTCGCACGAACCCTCTCAATCCGTGCGTCGAAAAAGCGTCGATACGATATGCGACGTCGCCAAGCAGGGCATGGCCCGCGGACGACCATGGCACGCACTCCAAGCGCAGACGTTTAGCATGACGCAAGCCGGACTCACCGGAAGCCACGATGGAGTGGGAGTAGCAGGAAACGGAGCCGGAGGCATGGCTTGGCTGATGAGGGAGAGTGCGTACAGAGTCTTTGCCGGCTGTCCCAATCTCGTGATGGATTTGCAGACGGATGCGGTGTTGCAGGTCTTTCAGCGGGGGTTGCAGGATGCGGAGAGTATCGAGGTGCATGTCGAGCATCTCAGTCCCCCGTTATTTCTCTCACCATCCTTCATAGGTCCGACACGCTGCCCTCCTCGCCTCCGTAGCCTACCTCACCGTCGCCGACCCTCCTCAACTCGCCCAATCACTCTCGTTAATGTACCCCCTCCTCGAAACCATCCACTACCTCTCGCAAAACCTCAATTCTTCCCCTCTCTCACCCCCGCAAGCCAACACCAACTCCACCCAGGCATCGAACACGCAACACCTGACAAACTTTTTATCAGATCTCACACCGCTGTGTAGCTCCAACCCGGCCTTGTTCCAACCGCATCTACAGCCCCTGCTGAGCTTTATGCCCCAGCTGATTCTCCCGGCTGTCGACTGTGGGCCTACTCCCACCGTATCCCGTCCATTCCCCGGTCCCTCCTCCGCCTCTTCGTCAGGGAGCGGTGGACGTCAGGGCGCATTCGTCTTTCCTATCCCCGGCGAACCATCTTCCTCATCCAATGGCGACAACAGTGAAGACGAAGACGATGCAAATTCGAGAGAAGAGGACGACGAGCGAGCCGCCTTGAGACTGGCCGCGTTGGAGTTTATGGTCAGTTTGAGTGAAGCGAGGCCAAGTATGGTGAAGAAGGTTACCGGCTGGGTCGAGTCCCTTGCTAGGGCGTGTCTCGAGGGGATGGGTGAGTTGGATGAGGAGCACGAGGGCGTTGTCGAGTGGTTAGCCGAGGATGTGAGTGCGGCCCTTTCTCTTTCTGCCCCGCCAACTCACCTCTCTTTCTAGCCTTCCGCCGCCTCCGACTCGGATTCGAACCCTGCGATGTATGAGCAATCTTTGGACAGATTGGCGTGTGCGTTGGGTGGGAGGTCCGTGTTGCCTCCTGCGTTCCAGGTTCGTTCAATCAGAGTCCTACGCCGCGTCGAAAGCTAACCTGTCGGTAGTACATTCCGATGATGCTCGTAAGCTATGATTGGAGGTCGAGGCATGCAGGGTTGATGGCGATTGCTGCGATCGGAGAGGGGACAGGGAAGGTGATGCAAAACGAACTGGCCAAAATCGTCGAGTATGTTTCTTTTATCGTTTGGGGAAGGACTTGGATTTGAACGACTAGCTCTTTTTCTTTTGCTCCTCCCTCTTCTCGCTTACGTCTTCCGACTTCTCTCGTACCCACTTCAGTCTCGTCACACCAATGTTCAAAGACTCCCACCCGAGGGTACGATACGCCGCTTGTCAGTGTGTGTGAGTTCTTTATCCATGTCGCCATTCAAGCATGTCGCTGACTTGTCTATCTTCCTAGAGGACAGCTGTGTACGGATCTCGAGGTACGTCGGTGGTTCTTTACTTTCTCTGTAGAAATGATCAGACTAACGCGCCTTTGTAGGAGGTTATTCAGGAACAGTATCACCAGCAGCTGTTCCCTGTTTTGATTAGTGCGTTGGAGGACCCTGAACCGAGGCACGTTTGTCGTTCCTTCCTTTTTTCGATATTCGCTCATCTTTGACATCCAGAGTTCACTCACACGCCGCCGCCGCCCTTATAAACTTTTGCGAAGGTGTCGAACGTGACACCCTCCTGCCTTACCTAGATCCCATCGTCGAACGACTACTAAAACTCTTGAATCCCGGGGGTGAGAGTGGTGCGAACGTGAAAAGATACGTGCAGGAGCAGGCCATTACGACCTTGGCGATGGTTGCTGATGCGAGTGAGGTTACGTTTGGGAAGGTGCGCGAGTTTTTTTTTTCCGAGGTTGCGTACTGACAAATAAACTCGATTTCTAGCATTATCCTACGATTATGCCTCTTCTACTGAACGTACTGCAGAATGCGGAAGGGAAAGAATACATTAAGCTACGGATCAAGGCGATGGAGTGTGCTGGTCTTATTGCGATTGCGGTTGGGAGAGAGGTGTTTAGGCCGGATTCGAATACGTTGGTGGAGCTCTTGATCAGGATTCAGAGTATGTTCTGTCGCCCTTTCTTGTTCTTACTCTGACCATACATTTCGTTATTTTAGAATCACCTCACGACCCCAGCGATACTCAACTCACCCATTACCTCATCGCGACCTGGGCAAAAGTGTGTCAAGCAATGGGTGAAGAGTTTGAGCCGTACTTGCCCGTGGTCATGCCTTCGCTGCTTACGACGGCGAGTGCCAAGGCTGACATTTCGGTCTATGGTGCGTCTCTTGTTCTCGAATTTCGATTCGCTCTGACTTCCGTTCTCACCTCTTAGACGAAGACGTTGAAAATATGGAAGAAAAGGAAGGTTGGGAGATCATCGAGATGGAGGGCCAAACGCTCGGGATTCGGACTTCGTCGATTGACGAAAAATGCCAAGCATTTGAGACGCTTGTCATCTATTGCTCGACGCTCGGAGCATGTTTCGCGCCGTACCTTTCGCAGACGTTGGAGATTACGTTGCCAGCGTTAAAGTTTTATTTCCATGATGGGGTGAGAGAGGCAGCTGCTATGTGCGTATACTCGTCTCTTTCGTTTTCCACTCTGACTGACTCTACAACTCTAGGCTCGCACCGATGCTACTCTCATGCGGCAAACAAAGCGGCTCACTAACTCCGCAAATGGTGTCTGCGATATTCCACCAAATCATCAACTGCATCAGCACCGAACACGACTCATCCTTCCTTGCCTCCCTCTTCAAGTGCTTCACTGACTGCCTCCTCCTCATCGGCGGACCCTCCGCCCTTTCGCCCGAATACCATAACGGAATTATCGAGGCTACCAAGCGACAACTCCAGCAACTAGCCGAACGTAGAAAGGCTAGGACCGCGAGAGTGCATAGTGAGAGAGGGGACGAGATTATTAGAGAGGAGATGGGGATGCTCGAAGAGATCGAGGATTACGCGCTCGAGGATATGGGCAAAATGCTCAGCTTGTTTGACCCCAATCATCCGTTAATCGTTGCGGTGTCGAGTGTGAAGGATCTAGGGTTTGGTGGGGGTTATGGAAGTGAGAGTGAAGGTGCCGAGGACGTTGGGTGAGCAGCTGGAGTAAGGAGGGAAAGCGTGGACATTCGTCGAAAAATGATACTACTACTCGTATATAATATATGTTTCGTTCTCGCTACTACTTGGCTTCGTGTTTGTGTGCTTTGGATAATCATTCATGCTCTTGCAACTTCGATACTTGAGGGTGTTGAAGGTTGAGTTGAACACTCCCGACTCATGGTTCGAAGAGGCTTTATGCAGAGAGATGAGAGTTCAAGTCCAGACGCGAGCAGAGCTGTGGCCAATGTTATTTGGAGAGGGGTAGGTCGAAAGTTCCGTTCCGCAACGGCCGGTTTCCCACTACTAATGTCTCCGACCTGTGGAGCGCGAGTCAAGTTTTGGAAAACTCGCATGAAGTGTACCCCTATATGAATGGGTAGTATGTATTGATCATATTTGAAGACATCATCCTAATCCTTTTCAATGCAAACGCAGCGCCTGACGTGAGACTCGGCCATTAAAGGCTCATTTGTTACGTCTGCTTATAGTATTAGATTGCTCATACAATAAGCACAACAGAGCGACGCCGCAGTTCTCTTCAATTAGAGATGGTGGCCCGATGGCTAGCGAGCGCCGTTATATATTGATGGAACAAGCGCCACGACCGATTGATCGACGTGAGGGACTTCACGCCTATTCATGGTGTTATCGCCAATGGCTATAGAGGCCCCAGAACCCCCTCCTTCACCGACCGGATTGATCGTGTCATGTTCCATCGAAGTCTCGTGTCGCGGTTTGAGAAGAGTTCGAGCTTTGCACACAATATAGTCGATTCTCAGGCGTACTCGACGGATTGTAGACCACAAATAGATACTATGTAGAAACTTCAACTCAGAAGAAAGCAATCGGATTCGACTCCCTTCCAGAAATGCTCTGCCCGACGTCCCAGTGCTCGACGATGCAAGTGCCCACAAATCTGAACTTATCCATCACAGCGGTACTAGATCCTCCGTTCCTCATCCTGTAATGCAAGAGACCGTATCCCTGACCAGAGAAAGCATGAACGTTCGTGAAAGTGAGGGAAGAGCTGGCGAGTGCAGGAACGAGGATGTTAAGAGCGTTTTGCCTGCCAGATGTGGCGTATGGGTTGTGGTTGATGTATTCGCTATTATAAGAAACGTCAGCTCCGGTTCATTGAGGAGATGGTCCATTATCCATCGTTACTTACCCAGGGATGAACAGATCGAAGCCACGCTGGATGTTCTTCTGGACGAGGAACAAATTTCCAAAGTCCGCAATGGCCTGTTGTTGAGCCGCCTGAAGCTGCTCTGGCGTTCCGACAAAGTTTGTTGTGCAAGGGCTCTGAGCAGTAACAGAAGAGATAACAGCGACAATGACGGTCGCGATGGTGGGGACGGAGAATCGCATGATGGCCCAGAGGTATAGGATATGGTGCTAGACGACGTGGGACGACGGTTCTTACCACCAACATTTCTCATTACCCCCCATCTTATACTCCACGGAGAGCCGTCCTTCTGCTTTATCCGAGTGGAGCCTTATGACCCCACAAAGAACCGACAAGGTGAGACGATCCAACCCATAAGGGTACCGAGAAAATCCTGGGCAATCGAATTAAACTCTCCTTCCTTCTTTTCCGGTGCCCGCACTCTTATGCTCGCCTGATTGAGTCTGGGGCTCCTTCTCGATGTAAATAAAGTATTGATATTTTTCGAGAATCACCAAGCCAAGACGCTCCATCGGTGACCATTCTTCCGACGTTTATTATATTCGGCTGGATCGATAGGCGCGTAGAACCGAAAGACCGAGATTCTTACCCCAAATGTTCCGAAGCAGTGACCTGATATCAGAGGCGCAACGCATATTTAGTATATCCAAATGACCCTCGATCTACAGTATATGTTGTCTGTTGCCAAGATTGAAAGGCTGATTAACTCTTGAATAAACCGATAGCCGCCCCCGCCATTCATAACCTCCAAACTTCTCCGGTAGAACGGACGCCCGAACTGGGTTCGGGTGCAGCAACCTCAAGCCGAAAGGACTTGAGCAGTGCGCTACTGTTGACGGAGTGGCTATCGAACGTGAAAATGCACGCCTCCGTTGTTTCCTAGAGCAGATGAAACTGCTGCGTCAGAATCGGGGACTGGAAAGACGGAAAGTGAAGGCAGACTTTGTATGTGCCAGATGAAAACATCAGTGCCCCGATCTGGTCTTGGGGATGGAAGTCAAAGTCGCTGTCATTGCTTTTTGAATTTATGACTCTGAACATCCCATGACAGAAAATAATTAAGCAAATTGGAGTCGAAGACTGGGATCGTTAACAATCTACCACCACTCGCGAGTTCCAGGTCTCGCTGTGTACTGCTATTGTTGGACATCAGCGTCAAATCCGTTGAATGATGCACGGTATCTGAAGAGATCCTAGCGCAGCTCGTCGCAGGGACATATATCGAAAAGTTGGTATTGACCACCGCATCGCTTTTCTCTGAGCTTATTCCCGTACCGACTTGTGTCACGTCTGAATGCAAGGGAGGCACAGGAAGGCGCCAATTTCAGGGAGCTTGTAAGCAAGGGTGCTACTGAGAGATAATTTAGCGAGACATTGTAATGAAATGGAAGTTACATTAAAGATATTAATTTACGGGTACAAACGCTAGACAGATTCTCCTTTGGGATAACGAAAGACGCGTAGTGTCACTGCTTGAGGACCGGTGCAATCCTCGTCGAAAAGGTACTTAAATGTCTGGCCAACGAGGTTATCAAGGGCGCCGTGCTGCTCGTTCCGAGTGACATCGAGTTTTTAATAGTGCTGAAGCGCGGTAGCACGATCAATTGAGATTGGACAACAAATGCCTCGAGCGACCGATCACTGCTCACGAATAGTCTTGACCTCCCTTATTCACTGCGCTCTTCTGATCGGAAAGGAGCATAAACATCCAGTACGGCTGCGTGCATTGCCCACACAAAGCTGCGTAGTGCTTCAGTATCCTGACGAACTGAGCGTACCAAGAGGTAGACTGGTGGGACGTACCCTTTTGGGGTGACGTGCCGCCCGAAGGAAAGTTCATCCTGATTCTCATAATAGGCTTTCAGATCTTCCTTCGAGACCGTCTTGTGCACACTTCAAGTCGATCCTTTACCATGTCCTGAGCGATAGCATCGTTCAGCATCGAGTGGTTGACAATGCGAGAGACTTCTATCTGCCAGATGCTGAAACGCAACCATCCGGTCGATGAGCGAGCTTGTTCGACCTGTGCCATCTTCAACTCGAGTCGAACAGGATGCGTGACTCTTCGGGGAAGCACTTATGGAAATGAAGCGATGTTCAATTCCGACGCGGTCTTCCATACGATGATGGGATCGGTGAGGCCTCCACTCGACTCCCGCAGAGGCAAAGCCGGCGTCAATCCACCAAGAACGCCAGTGGAATGAGCACGTCATGAATCACCATACAACGAATTGATTAGTATATATCTATAATACTAGGTGGTAGAATATACATTTGTAGTATTGAACGATCACCGATTACGTTTGCGACGCTAACGTCCGAAATGGTTGCAATGTAAAAAGTCCCAAGAATAAGCAACAAATACAAAACGAAAACGATGATTCACTTCCTATTCCTCCGCGTCGGCCTCCTCGCAGCAGCTTGAGGCAGACGAGCATCAGGCGTCCTCTCCCCAAGTACCCGCTCTCTCTGCCTCCTCGCCGCTTGCTGCATCAAAGGCTCTAGCTCGGGTTGACGAGCGGCAGGAGCTACTACCTGACCCCTCCGCTGCCGCCTCACAGCCGCTATAACCTCGGCACCACCCATCGGCGCTGGATTATGGGCCGCTCTAGTACGCCTTTCCTCCTCGGCTTCCATCTGACGCTGCCTTGCAAGTTGTTCCAGCCTCGCCTGGTTTGCCGCTCTGACCCGCTCGATTTCGCGTAAACGTTCACGTTCTCTATCGGCCTCCCGTTGCCTCTCGAGCTGCAGCACTCGATCCATCTCAGCCTGCACCTGATTCCTCCAAGCCTGGTGATCCCGTTCACGCTGAACCAGCTGCCCTTGTGCCCGATGAAGATCTTGCGTAGCCCGATCTACTTCCTGTCGAGCATTCCCAACTCGGACTTGTTGAGTAGCTACCTCTACTGCAGCGTCAGATAGATTTTGACGAGTAACTTGATCCAAATTCGATCGACGTGTGTTTCTTCGACCTCCACCACCATTCCCAGGCACAGCAGGAGGAGCAAACCCAAACCTCCGCGACTCCTCCTCGTGTATCCTCGCAGCCTGCAGGCGCTTCTCGGCATCCAACAGATTCTTCCTCGCTCTCTGGAGTCGTTGCTGGATCCGATGAATTTCGTTTCGGAGAGGCTGGAGTTCGAGATGGGGAGGAGCCGGAGGGATTTGTAACGCTCCGACGAACGCCCTTATTCCACCGATGCCACCCCCGAATCCCAAACCGCCGCCCATACCCAGCCTCGCAGGATCGATATACCCAGGTGGTAACGCACCTGGAGCTGGTTTTGGGGGTGATTTCGGCAAGTCGATCTTGATATCCTTGCCGATTTCGACTTCGGGATTTTCGCGTTGAACTTCATCGATAGCTTTCTTGTAGGCGTCTTTGACTTCCTGGTCGTGTCGT
This sequence comes from Candolleomyces eurysporus, assembly GCA_027579435.1. Classification (NCBI taxonomy): domain Eukaryota; kingdom Fungi; phylum Basidiomycota; class Agaricomycetes; order Agaricales; family Psathyrellaceae; genus Candolleomyces; species Candolleomyces eurysporus. The sequence continues at coordinate 15,557 of JANBPK010001277.1, read as the reverse complement.
TGGTCGAGGCTGACGTCCCAGAGAGGACACTTGACGTTTGTGGACGATCCACCAGGTTGGCCGGGGTTCTGCAGTGACACGAGAAGAGAAGTCAGCGTCGAACTGGAATATAAGCCGAGAAAGCGGNAAAAAAAGGCCTAGAGAAGAGAACAAGAACGAAGGGAGATAAACGAGATCACGAGAATCTCAAACGATGGACGGTGTATGAACGAAGGGGAGAACAACGAAATTTGAAATTAAACAGGGACGAAGAGTTGATGGTTAGTGACGCAAGTAGTCGAGGGAAAACACTCGAACAACAGGAAGAGACGAAGCGGTAACAAATGAGGGGAGAGCGAAAATGTTCATCGTCAAAGTCAAAGGATATCAAAAAATAAGAAGAAAATCCGGATCGAAGGAGACGAAGGGAGTAAACGGGACTCACATTCTGGTGGAAATGATCATACCCATTGATGATCTTCCTACATATGTAACACGAGAGCGTCCGACAGTGCGGACACGTCATCTTATTGCACTAGCAAAAGTTTGTTAAGCAAAAGATACGATGAGTTTGAACCAAGGGGACTAACGCCGTGTTCCTTGATAAACGCTGAAGAAGAGGTCGTCAGGATGGTCCATCGAACAAAAAGGGGAAACGCCGGAAAATCGTAAAACGCGATCGAAAAGAGAAAAGGTAGAACGAAAGAAACTCACATTTCGAACACTTGGGACACTTCCTCATCAACGCTTCCGTCATCGCCTCTTCAATCCTCAGCCTCTTATCCAAAAACCTATCATCCTCGACCTCCTTACACGTCTTGGGCGTGTGTTCCTTTTTCTTGCACAGCCGACAACTGACTATACCGCACCCTCCTTCCTCGTTCCCGCACCTGAACAGTTTGTCTTGCTCCGGTGGGACCTCCATGACACAAGCCCAGTCGCAGAACGGACATTCTTCGAGGCCGTCAATGTTGGCTTCCTTGAGCTCTTTCTGTTGCTTCAAGCGATTGTAAAGACCGAGGAGTTTGTTGGGGAGGAGGCGGCTCAACTCGGATTCGGGGAAATGGAGCGTGCAGCCAGACGTATGCATGCACGTTAGGGAAACATTCTGAGAGCCAAGTTGCGAGGAGGCGTAGGCACGTAAGCAGGACCGGCAAAAGAGGTGGGCGTCGGGACACTGAGTCATTCGTTCAAAGGGGAACTTGGAGAAGCAGCAGCCGCATTCGATGAAGGTGCCGTCATCTTCGAGGTCTTCGTCGTCATCCTCCTCCTCTTCTCCTTCCTCCTGTTCCCCGCCGTTGGCGTTCGAGTCACCGTCAGCAGTAGGACCGGCCAGGTGCCCCTCCAACCATCTCCTCTCCTCTTCAAATGCATCATCATTCAACGCCCTCCCCTTCCCTTTATCCTTCCCACTCCTGTAGGGCGTACTCTTCTTCCGGTACCTCCTCGTCCCTTCACCTTCCCTTTCAACTCTCCTCTCTTCCTCCAACACGAACAAATGGGTCGGCGCGTACAACCCTTTACGAGAAGCCAATTCGCGTCGAATGTAAGTTAGGGGGATGTAAGGGAAGGCGGTTTGAAGGGCATCGAGTGCGAGAGGGGTGTAGTCGTCTCCACCGGTAAAGTCGCGTTCGGTAGTAGCATAGTCGATCCGAGGTCTCTTCGCTTTGTTCCCTGCACCCTCGACTCCAACATCGGATTTTCGCTTCGTGCCTCCTCCACTACCCTCAGCTCGTTCCTTCCCCTTTCCTTTGACGACCTTGGGGTACCCGGGGTGCTCGAACAAGTGGGATACGATGAACTCGACGATCTGAGAGGGACCGTAGGTGGGCAGGTGTTCTTCGACGAGAGCGAGTAGATGGTCCGGATCCACGTCGGGTATAATCTCGAGGATGCGTGCGACGGGTTTGGTACGAGGATCTTCTGGTTCTTGCGGATGTTGGTCTACCTCGGCGTCGACGTCGATTGGGTCTGCGTCCGCAATAGGTCGACCCNGGGGCGAGCGGGAGGGCGTCAACGTCGAGGATTTCTCGAGGGTGTGGTGATTGACGAGCCGGTCCAGCGCGAGGAGCGGCGTTGACGTTGTTTTCAGCTTCCGCAGCGACGACGATAGCTTCCAGCTGCTCCGGGTCAAAATCGTCGAATTCGTATTCACTACTCGCAGCCGCGAAACGAACAGCAGGAAGAGCTGGTGGAGGTGGTGTGGGGTTTTGGGCAGGCGGAGTAGGTCCCTGCGATGGTTCTGGTTCCTCCTCGGCACGGTCGTCGTCCGCTCGACGACGTTTTGCTGGTCTGGGGTGCTGCAAAGGTCCATTGGCGTTGTCGGGGTTTGGGATAGGAGGTAACGGGTCCTCGAGATCCATAGCGTCGTTGTTATCGTTGGCTGGACCTGGGTTCGGAGGCACTGGTCCAGCACCCTCCTCGTCGTCGGCCCAGAAATCTTCAAAGTCGGCGTATTGGTCGTGAAAGTCGTCAATTTGAGGGAGGGGAGGTAGTGGAGGAGGAGAGGATGGAATGCGAAGAGGGGCTGCCCTTCGCTTTGTCGGTGTCGGTTGAGATTCTGGGAGGAACAATGGTTCCTCTTCTTCATCGCCGTTACCCTCCAAATCAACATCCATTGCTCTCGCCTTTCCCTTTCCCGCTCTCCCGCCTGTTGAAGTCGTGGGTTGCGTTCGAACGAGCTCGTCATCGGAGCTCGAGTCACTAAATTCAATCACCCTTGAGGACGACAGTCCACCCTGGGCAATCGTCCTCTTCGTGAGCTTGGGTACGACTTTCGTGGTCTTCGAGCTAGACGCCTGAGGCGCAGCTTCGTCATGGTCGGATGGCGGTGGTGAAACGAGTGGGAATGGGGCAGCCCTTCGACCTAGGCGCTGGCGGCCTGGTGGGACGTTGGCGGCAGGTTCGGAGGATGTGGAGGGTTTGGTGGAAGAAAAAGACCTGGGTGGTTGGGAGAGGAATACAAGGTCGTCTTCGGGTTCCGAAGACGTGATTTCGAGAACGTCTATCACGTTGTCGGGGGGCTGCTTGCGGCGTGTCGCTCGGACCATCGTGAGGGCTGAGTGGGTTAGCAAGAATGAGTCGTGGAAGAAGGAAGAAACGTACCTCAATGTAACGCGAGCGGGTGTCCTTTCACAATCGGCAATGGCGAGTGCATCGAGGGATGGGAAAGGGGAGGACCTGGTACCAAACCGTCGTGTTAATGTTGCTACCAGATACATGGATTCATGAAAGACACGAGGCATTCGAGTCATTCACTCACCTCGAGGACAAAGGAATGAGACAGAGGTCGGTGTTTGAGGTGCGTGATCTCGACGGCGAGGTTATGGCGCTTTTAGACGAATTTTAGAGAGATTTCTTGAGCACAAGAGGGCAGCAGACGATGGGAGGAGGATGAGAGACACGCCAATTAGCGACTGCGACGCGACGCGGCTCAGTGCAAAACCGAGGCCGCGTCGAGGACAGCTCTTTGTTTGGTTCCGCCTTCTGCCCCAAACACACTCGGAGCCGCAACGGGTCTTTGCAGATTTATTTTTAGCTGCCTTTCGACAGAGATCACCTTCCGCAGAACTCTTCCATTTGTGTTCCTTCCGGCCGTGAATCCCATCCTTCTCCGCGGTTCTTTGGTTGGTACTCATCTCAGAGCTCCCGTTCCAGATTTCTTCGTAGGCGGTCGAGGGACGAGCCCCCACGTGCTGGACGCGTTGAGCCTCNAAAAAAACTTGAAGCTTCCTGGTGTTGGGATGGAGGTTGAAGCCATTTAACATTCATTTCGAGACTACCGCGGTACATTAAAATACATCCATTCCAGAGAGACAAAGCATTGAAGCAAGAATAGCGTTAGCCCTCAACTATAGACACCCACATCAATCATTCGAGGCTACAGGCAATACACACACGGCCTGTAACACACACAAGTCAACCCAAACGTTCCTTCACACTTCCCCTCCCAGCACATGACATAGTCGCTTCCACTGTCAGCCTTGTGACAAACCACACAGTAGTCGTCACATATGCCAGTAATTGGGCATCCAAAGCCAGCAGGGGAACTCGGACGCTTGGCCCCAAGGGCGGGGCGAGGAGATACCCTGTCCGAGATGGCGTCGATCACCATCCCATCATATTCATCGTCGGGAAGGAGGGCTTTGTGGAGTGCCGCGACATCGGCGTTGAGGACACCATTTGTACCTGCAGGAACTGACGTCCATATGTGTGAGTTGAGCATCAGGAATTGCCGCAGTCTGATACGCACGAGCACTGCATTTCTCCGTCTCAAGGCATCGTATAACGTCAGTTTGATATGTTGCAAACGCTCCCTTGACGCAAGCGTGGTCGGTGCTAAGCCAAGTGCATTAGTCGATCCGGTGCATAAGAGTGTCCGTTCCATATCTACTTACACGGCACAGCCCGCGGCGGAAGCGGCCAATGTGAAGCACTCGTTGACACAGGCTTCTGCAGTCGGCACTGTCGGGGCAGCTGAGACTGCCGATAAGAATAGAGATAAAAAGGGCGTGAAAACGAGTACAGTGACTTTCATATTCGAATTCGTATTTGGACGCCCCTCGGTTCGACTTCTGCTCTTATATGCACTCCTGTGCCGTTTCTGGGTCCATGATCGTTTGCGCAGCGCTTGGACGCATGCTGATACTAATCACGCTCCACATGTGTTCTTCGGCATTCCTTCCAGGTGGCGGAATATTGTATTTCTCCGCTATTCATTTGTTGGTCTGAATCTCATAGCCCGCTCCAGACTGTCAACGAAAGGCTGGACCTGTAGCTGCTGAAGGTCAGGACTATGCACGAGTGATGACCAACCGTTGGAAACCTTTTTCATACCTAATTTAATAGCACTACAACTCAGCATAAAGTGCACAGCGCTCCTCATAACCCTACTCCCTCATGTTGAGCCTATTTTGCTGAGCAAGTCCTTGTTTGGTGCTGTTTGTACACGAGATCAACAGAAGGATCTTCGTTTAACGAGTGTTCTCGCTCGTCTTGAAGCGGGAGATGAGGGGCTTCTAACATTTCCATGGGCTCGAGATTCATTAGAGGACTCACTCTTCTCATTGGGTGCAGTTGTTACTCCAACTATGGGGATTGACGAGTCCTGCGTTGTATCGTTGTAATGACGCAANTTTTTTTGGTGTTACTTCCGAACAAGGCTCAACCCAAATTGTCATTTCAAGTGCAATTCGCAGTCACTCTCGTATGCTTCATAGATATTCGGGTGGAATGGCCAGTCTGCAATACTGGCCCGCGGCTCGGCTCCGTGTGAAGCGTGTCCAAGCGGCGAACTTGGCGCCGACTGGGTGTACAAGCTAATTGCCAATCAAGGCCTGTCACTATGAGTAGACAAGCCCAGAATCTTACGTTTAAAGGATATCTGCAGGCCGTGGCCGCATCGAGCCCCTCAAGTAGCAGAGTTTCGACACTGAGCGAGAAGACACTTTTGGTAACCGAATCTCTGCTAAAGATACAAGCGATATCCCACGTAGATTATCCTCTCTGACCCTAGTTCCTAACTCGAAGTGGGGGATGCGCCCCTATACCATTCATGTCCAAAACGGCAGAAACCCCTACATGTTCCTCTTCAGCTCCCGTAACGCCGAAATCTGCTTTTCGTCAAGCCCATCGCCATGCTGCTCTATGACCGACCTAAAGAACTCGATCTTCTCCTCCTTGATCGTGCTTGTCGCCCAGTCGACAGCCCCGCCTGCGTGCAAAAGATCGATGGCGATCTTCGCTGAAACTGGGACCAACACGGTTCCATTGCCATCAGGATCAAACGTCCCAGCTGGGACCCTGAGATGGTAAATGTCGGGATATTTGGTAGCCTTACACTCCTCAATGGTAGACATGGGGCGAGCGGTTGGGGAANGGGGGGAGACCTGGAATTCGTCCCGTATAGTAGTATACCCCGTACGCATCGAGGTATCCCGTACTGACGCACTCGGTGCCTGCGCGAAGATAGGAGGTAGCACCTCTGCAGGCGTTGTTTATATTCCAAGCTATTGCTGAGATTTGACTAGTCGTTATCCCGGTAATCTTGGCGCTGTAGTAGTAGTTCTAGAGTTTGGGACGATAAATACGATAAGAAATCAGCCTGACTTGTTGGTCAACATACGGGAGGCTGTGGCCAAGGGTGGTCCCTGCAGCAATGCTTGTCCGGAAGGTCAGTGCAGACCGGTCCGGGTTTATCCTCCGGACAACCTGGATCCCGGTACAGGGTCGCCACAGCAGCATTGGACATCAAAGGGGCTGCGCATAAAGCATACAACAACACGAGATTGGGAAAAGAAATGAAGAAGGGCATTGTGAAGTCGTATAACCAGGGTCAATGAATCATGCTCAATTCTATCCACCCATTTATACCTTCACATTTTATAGGATTTTGCATCGTGCTCACATCCGTACCGTCTGGGCAAGTCGTCATCTGACAGGGTAGAATCAAAAAACTTTGGCTTTCCCATCTATTCCAAATACAGAGAAGCTGGAAGACGGGGGAAAAGCACGGGGCTTTTCAACGGCCTTGTTCCAAAATTATCCGTTTTCTCCCACCGACTCTCACGCCAACTAGCAACTGAATACAGGCTATATGTGCTCCTAGCGAGAAGCAAATATGAACCACAGTATGAGAAATATAGAGATGGTCTACGTCGTTTAGGAGAAGTCGTGACAAGNAAAAAAATGTGTTGAGAGAGGTAGGGACGTGTGTCACACGAAGGTGTACTTCCAAACCTTTCCCGAGAAAACTTCGAATGACGATGGAGGAGAATGGGGCGGGGAGATGTGATCACCGATTGAGACTACGGTGCGCCAAACACTTCGGTCACTGTGGTCGATTGCTCTAGTAGAGAATCACATTCAGTAGGTATGGTCATGTCCCCGTAAATCAGATCCTGCGCTATTTCATAAAACGATCTGGCATGGATCGCTGTGTAGTGGTTGACAACATGAATAAACCCTTTGGAATCAATAAGGCCAGACAAATTCACTAATAGCCCCTTTACAATTTGATGAGCCTAACGCTACCGGTACTCAGTATCTAGCCCACTGCCATGAGTCCGCCGGCCACGCTCATAACCACTCTTCCTTGAATCTTCGCTCTATCTGGTGTTCGAAGTCGAGCGACTGCAAACACAAATCGACAGACATGGGGATGACTTCAAGTGCGCGTGCGAGGAGGATGCGGGCACCGAAAGTAGATCATTCGAGGTTCACAGTATTTTGTCAGAAGTGAACGGAGGTTAGTGTGATGTGTTAGAGGGAGTTAGGGACGTTGTGTGGTGGAATGGGTGAACACGAGTGTCTAACGAGATTCAAACGAGACTTGAAAGACCCTCGAGCGATGCGAGTTCATCGAGAAATGGACGGGGCTAATTGCGCTGCCTTTCCGCCCCATACTAAAGTCTCGTCAAATAATTACATTGGTTCTTTAAACCCCTGAGCGACAGATGTACCGGTGCGTCGCATACATGTTAGTCCCACTGAGCTGCAGCCCGATATCTGAGTTATGCGTGACTGAAATTCAATGGCGATTCGAGAACTCTGCTCTTGGTTTGTTTCCTGGTCTCGAAATGAAAAATTGGAGCTGAATACTCCCTCAAATGGGTCAAATCCCGGGCAGGGGGGAGTATTTGAAATGTGGGCCCAGTGCGTTAAAGAACTCTGCTACTGACTTTGTTTTGGGGTCGAACAGAGTGGAGCTCAAAGCAAGAGTACTACTCAAGGCGTTGCCGACTTGGCACCTTGCCATAGCTTCATACAGAGATGAGCGTGTTCGGCACGCTCTAAAACGGATTGAATGCATCATCGTACCGTCGTATGAGAACGAAACAAGATTAAGGCGCAGGCGTGACGCAAGCAGGGATCAGCGTGAAAGCAGGAGGTAGACTCGGGAGAGTCAGGAATGGATGCAAAAATTTGACCTAGCATCCTTNAAAAAACCGCTAACACGAATTCAAACGCCATTTGCCATAAAAAGATCTCTGTGAAGCAAAGAGACAGGGTAGGACGAGTACCGAAGGCAACAGACGGGGGAAAGGAGGAAGGACAAACAACAGGCGTCCATTTTTCTGCGCGACACGTCGAGGAACGGGCTGAGAAGGACGGAGTAAGACCCGGAGAGGTCGCGACTATGTGAATCTTGGAGTTCGGATTGTACACTGCTACTCAGCTACTCGACCGTCGATAGCTTGGCTCGTTTGAAAGCGATCATCAGAGCAGAACCGGTCCATCCAATTTGCCATCTACATCCACCATCGTGTACTTCTCAATGCTCGTGACCACACCACGGCTTCGTGCATCCTCCAGCACGGGCAGTTCAACTGTGTTCCAAACTCCTGCAGGGTTCCAGGTTTGACCTAGAATGACCACTACTTTGCCCTGGGCGATGCCTGCCAATGCCCTGGATGTAGCAGTCCACTCCAACCCATCCTTCCACTGCCCTGTATCGGTTCGGTTGATGCCGGCTTTGGCGAGAAGACTTCCAATTGACTGGCAACCAAATCGCACTTGGAATGAGGTCATCTTTCTCCACACGAGCGTGCTACCGGTATTTCCAGTGTAGAAGCAAATTGCGCTATTCCGCTCCCCATTGGTCTCCAACCAATTGACGAACTTTTCAGCGTTTCTGTGTGAGAGCATCAATTTGTTGCCCAGTTAATGTGTATCGCAAAATGAATCTTACGCTTCCATCTTTATTTGGGGACTGGAAGGGCGTGTTGAATCAGAGAGCTGAGGTGGATCGGGAGAGGGAGGCCCTTTCCTTCGAGCTCGGACCTTCAAGCCTTGCTGGATGGACAATCACTTTGTAAGTCTATTTTGATACTAAATGTACAGAGACGACTTGTTCACCTCATAGCCATTAACAGTTGCCGCAAGGAGCTCTGTAAATGAGATGAAGAGGTAGAGAGCAACGAGGCAACGGGAGAGAATCGAGAACCTCGTTCTGGAATACCCCTTTGTGGAGAACGTGGCGGACATTGGATAGACCAGCTATCCTTTGAAGACGTATCAAACGTTTCTGATGAAACGACTTTAGGGTCTTTCTCGCATTTATACTTCTCACTTGGCCATTGATGGTGATGATGGAGGGCTGCGTTCATGACAAAGGTGTCGATGGACCGGAGCGTGAACGGAGGTCTTCGCGCATATAGCATAGCCTAGGCCCTGCAATGATCATCAAAGACGGAACCGCCTACTACTAGCTGGAAGGGTTTCAGTACCATTACGGCGATTATATGTTGACAGTTGACAACATGGGGAACACAGATACAGGCATCAGCTATTAGGGCTTTCACTCCTACGCGATCAATATCTCGGCGTAATTTTCACCTGGTGTCCCAAGTCCGTTGGAAGTTCAACGTCTCGTTCATTTTCAGGTAGCAAAAAGAAAATTATTGCAAAACATTCGATACAAGTCGTTTTCGTCGTATCTGGTTTCCAATTTGGATATCGTCTTGATCACACCAGTTACTCTAAATGTTTAAGATTTTCATTGTCGCTGTCTTTGTCGTAGTTTCAGGCACATAGGTAACTGGACGCAGAAAGCATAATTTGCAAAGTTGTGGGAGTAGGCCGCGGCAGTAACACTGGAGTTGAGCAGCCCCAAGTGAGGTGGAATAAAGCTCGATCAATGGCTCAAGATAAAGACGCTGACGAACTCAAAGTCGCATTTTTGTGGGGCTGAAGTGCGACCCCATCAGCTATGTGAGCGACAGGGTGCATCCTTCCACAAACCGATCGATCTGCGTCAATAGATATTGTATGAATGGCGGACATTTGCCGCAATATCGACGCAGTCAGGGAAGGGAGGCACTAACCAAGCATTCCATAACGTGTGCAGTAGGAACATGGACGTCGTTCATGGTTGGGACGCAGTGCAGATGATCGACTATACGTTTCCTTTATTTTGCTAGATCGCCCCCGGAAATTACCGCTATCTGGTGCACTGGCCCTGTAATTGGCCTCGGCATATGTGGATGACTCTCGAGATCTAGCTGCGTCGCAGCGACGGCCTCAAGACTGATCAGTTATTCACCCACATACGCGGTGTTAGGTACATCAAAGAATAGCTGAAGGAACCACTATCTACCGTTCAAAAGCGAAAGTCTCCACAACGAGATCGAGTCATTTATTCTCTGTAGAGCCTCTTAACAACTTTATTGGGAGGAACTTCCCTCCTTTGTCCCGGTGGACCCTGAAATCGTTAGTGGCGATGCATGAGTGGGTGCATCGCCGCTCAGTAGAAGGGTAGCACAGGCGTGGCAACCGTCCACTTCCCTGCATGCCGCATTATGCAACGAGAGTTTGACCGATCGGCTTGCAAAAATAATGAAACCGACACGAGCTCCCCTTCGTCATGAAAATATAACGGGAGGAACGAGCCTCTGGTCGATTCCATCCTCATAGACAATGTTTTCGTCCCCAGACCTACGCTCGTCTCCCTGTCACGATGAGCCTGTCTCAGATAGCTTGACATGAATAGAGAGTTAATGGCTATGGAGACTGAATAGCCACAGAGGGCTACTGCTTGTCCAGAATCCATAGCATCGTTTACATATCCGGACATGTCCAGAGGGGAACTATCAACCAGGGAGAATGCAGGATTCTGCAATAGCTGTGGAGTATATACTGATGGCAGTAGCATAACAGCAGCAGAGCGAACCTTCGGCTGAAATCCCAGTATAACCACAATCCATGGCTCCAGGGAACCAACTGCTCCAAACCTGTTGTAACCTAGCAGTTTGTTGATCTCGATGCAAAAGTAGTAGTCAAACTCGTGATTAGCGACCGTACCACACTCTCGAGGTATGTGACAACTCTGAACTCACGAGATCAAGGTTTCATAAACACGTATCGCTACAGTTGGAAGCGACACGCGGTGCACCGAGGTGGGGTCCACTGTATGTGTTTTTTCGTTCTGTAGGCGATCATTAACAGCTATTTTGTTCAACAGCCTCCCTGGCACCTACGTATGTACCTTTTTTGGGCTGAACTCTCTTCGAGGAGCTCCTTTCGGACGCGGCACTGGTGACTATTACTTTTTTGGGTCTGCCCAAACTCCTGAATTCCCGTGGCTCATAACGAGGCAACCAGTAGCATTAGCCCTCATTGAATAGAGCCCAAAAAGTATCCACAACGACAGCATGGCTTCAGGTCAACTGCCTGGACGTTGATTGTCGACACCCTGTGTGGCAAGGATATGGCTAAGGTTCGAGTGTATAACTGCTCAGAGTTCTCGCCTTCGATGCAGCCAAATCGTCTTACAGCAAACACATTCCCGGTCTTCAGGCACTGGACATTGTCCCAAAAACGATTCGATGGCTTCATGGCAATCTCTGGAGGAACAGTTAGAGAAAGCTGGCGACGATATTTTTGAACTCGCGGTACGCATCAAGCAGCATCTTTTTCTTCTACTAGTCACGCTGAACGACAAGTAGGAGGATCATATTTCTTTACCCAAGCTCAAGGAGTACTACACAAAACACAAAACACTCACGGACGCATTGATGGACTTTGCTAACTACTTTCGTCAACACCCTGAAAGCCAAGCATATATGAAGAGCTATGCCGCAGAGTTTCTTATGTAAGCGCACAGTTCGAGCATCTCCCTGAGGTTAATTGTCTTCTTGCAGCCTGTCGTGTCAGGTTTCTGGTCGAAAATATGAAGGAAGACATTCGCGGAGGGCTGATAAACAGATCATAGACCATCAACTGGAGCACCTGTCAGACCTATCGTCGCGGTGTGAGGTAGTACGTACCCAAATTCAGATTCTCGTTTTACCTTCTACTTGGCTGAAGATTCACAATCTTGTACATATCTGCATACAGGAAAGACAGAAACAGCTGACGGCGAACCTCCGGGGCCGACTTGGCACTCATATGGGGTGAGACGTCTTCTGGGTATGATATTTGCCCTACCGTCGGGCTTCAACTGGCAGAATAGTGGTGCAACTGAGCCGTTCCACATGTATCCATGAGGGTGTATTCTACCATCCTTTTGATTCTCGATTTCCTCTCTGGGGGTCTACGTTATCCGAACATTACCTCGAGTCCTTTAAAAAGAATAGTATGTCGTCATTGCCAACACCATATTCTGGGTCTCCCTTTGAGCATGTATCATGGAGCAGATAGCGCCCGAGATTCATCTGCCCTTAAAAGATCAACGGAGGAACGCCTATTAAATATATTGAACTTGAAAGAGACCATTTGAACGAAATCAGTTGCCATCAACACCACTCAAGCTATACATAACCCTCCCTGGGCCGTACCCGCTACGTTAAAACTTGCATAAACTGACCAGGACGTTCGTGTGACAACTGGAGATCTGAATTTTAGGCGTGTTTCTCTCACCGAATTTTTCCCAGATTTAATCCCACAGCACTTTCACGGTTAACATTCTGTCTGATACGGTAGCTACATCGGATTCATTATTGATACTTCACCATAATTCACTTGTATTACGCTCGACTGCATCGTTGAAAGTCAACCTAGGCATTGATTACCTAGCTAACACTCGATTTAAGCTACAAGTGCTCACCCATCCTCTGAAGCTCAGAAAACGGACGTCTCCGATCTCCCTCGGTCCTGAGGTCCCCTTTCAAGGGGTCGTCGTAGTCGTGCTTGTAGGAACAATCGGCACACAAAACGGGAATGACAGGAGGACAGGGAGATGGCGGGTGTTGCGAAGTCGTAGGAGTCGGCAATGGGATGAAAATGTGCGATGAACTGCTGGAGCATGGTGCAGGGGTACATCTAACATGAAGTCCGCTGGAAAAAGCTGGGAAAGCATATATACGATCAGTGGGGCTGCTGTGATCGTTCCTTCGTGTAAAGGGACGACTGCCGCAAGGGTTGATTATGTGAGGGCAAGCATACAGGCGAGTGTGTTCGAACTGCCTGAATTGAGCATTCCAATTTTAAACGAAGTGGGGGCCAATTTCGATGAAGATCTGAGTTCAGTTTGACTGTCCTTTTTGTAGGGCTGTCAGATCCTATCAGCCATGTGAACTAGAGATGCGCCTGCGTCCGTATCAATCTCATAGAGCTGCGAACAGAGGTACGAATGTATAGATTCACGCATGTCGGATATTCAACGGCGATTTAAAAATACTGCTTTTTGTTGGCTCGATGGGATTGAGATACAGAATCACACCGAAATAACGCCTCAAATTCCGGGTAGCAAGGCGTCTTTGAAATGTATGATTCCACCCCAGTGGCCTGGGGTTTTAGATAGGATGGGATTTCAGCGCCCGCGCGTACCTTGATTCTGGAAATCGATTGTGCTGCTGGATGATCGATCTCTGAGTGGGGACCCGCAACGCCCGCGACAGGTCCGTGATGTTTGTCGTTGTTTGTCCTCCCTCACTGGGACTCACTTTATGGCAAATCAATTTTGCACGCAACACAACGCCCGACGGATACCAGAAATGTGGCAGATTGGCCCAAAAGATCAGGGAGCAGGGAATAGCATTCCCCTTTTTCATGAATTTGGCTCGCAAGTGGTTGTTCTGTACCAGAAACATGCCTTCTCGTCTGAATTGGGGAAAAATAAGAATGCAGTACCCTGGACACTTATCATATGAACCGAAGTGCAGAGTTTGGGAGCGAAAGGTCCACTGGCTGCTGTGCAAAATCGTTTTGTAAAATCGACGCGAAACGCGCTCATTTAATTATGTAAGCACGCCTAAGGCGCGCCTGGCTCCGCCATCTCATGTTAGAACTGGCGTTCCTATGGTAGAAGACACTAGTTTTCAATCATTAGAACAATTGCCATAGTCCTAGATACGTGTATATGTCTTTGTATAATGTAGAACCTGTTGAATATGCGAGCTCCAATCCCATGGCCATTTGCCACTTTTTGGGTGGCTATACGCTTAGTCATCAGACCGTTTTCGTAGCAGGCGTTGCGGGTCCCCACTCTGAGATTCATATACTTTCGAGAGCGCGGCATTAGGTATCAAACATTGCTCCCGAGTCACGACTCATCCACACCCATTCAGTTGGCACTTTCATTCCTTGTAGCTCAAACTCCATTGCGAGATGCGGAACCCGAACCATATTGTAAAGACACAAGGTACTACCCTCCCGGATGAGGTGAAGTTGCAATTGGAGGGTCGCCAGACCGCTGCCTTCTATTGGCGAGCACAAACGGTGACTTAAAGCTCACGATACTTCATTGGGTTTCTTCCCAAAGTTTGTCCTACACGCCTTGAGTTCATCGAAAAGTGGACGGAGCCAATCGCGCTGACCTTCCACCTTTCTGTCTTTGCTGAACATAATGCCGGACTGAATGGCGCACGACCCTGCAGATCGCTTTCACTCGCGTAACGACGCTATATCCGATTGATAGAAATAGTAGTTCAAGAGATCGACAGTGATAATTGAGCTTAAGCATTAGTCGGAACCATCGTCTTTGGCGGTAAAAGAAATTCATCATCGAGCTTCCGATATACTAGATCGTGAGCAACAGAAGTATGATTGCTTCCACATCAGTCCTAGACCGGCTACATGTCTAGCCTGCTGCGTGGTGCGGGTGTTTTGCCTTAGAAAACTACTATCATCGATCAGAGGTTCGTAAGTATCAGAGGTTCGTAAATGCCACCTGTTTCAACCCTAAAGTAGGTGTTAACAGGTGACATTTACGAACCTCTGATACTTACGAACCTCTGATCGATGATAGTATTGCGGAAAGGCAAACGGCGTAAGAGGAGACGGTCGAAGGTGATTTCTCAGAATCAACTACCATAGTGGGCTGTGGGAAAGTCAAACATCACTCCCGCACAGATTTGCCACTTTTGAAGACCAGGATTCTAGAGAATGTGAGCGAGCTCTGGAATTGGCGAGGGAGAAGAAGGAAGGGCAGTAAAGGACGAAACAAGTTAATTGCATCTTCCTGCGTGACATTGGAGTAGTCCAGTAGACCACTCTAGTCCGCGTAGGCTCAGATAGCTAGGTGAGGAGCACCTCGTATAGCGTCGAGGGCAAGAACCCGATCCCTATTCTGGCGCGCTGGCATCGACTAGATATACAGATCATAGCTACAATCTAATCTAATCTAACCTAGCTACTACTCTGCCAGTATCCCCTACCACATGTACCCACCCCCGGAGTAGCAACGCCCTCGTTGCGTCATGAAAATCGTGTCCGACATGATTGAGTTGTCCAAGGTGGTACGTGAGAATGGCAGAACTGCACGCAAGGGCATGGTGGATAGAATTTGTCGAAGAAGGGATATCGGCTGCGTGGATGTCTGGTGGGTCGGAAAGCATCGAAACGAGGTCTGGGGCGCAGTGTGAATCGCTGTCCGCGTCGTCTATCACGCCCGCGGCGGTACTGAAGGCTCTTCCAAGGATTGTTGCCTGATTTGAGCACGGATACGTCGCGAGGTCGTAGATTTGGTGCATGCTGGATCGTCTCGGCGGTGATGTACGGATCATCAGATTCGTCGGACCATCTACAAATCACAGGTGTCGACTTGGAGATCTGGGTAGGGAGCGGTGATGGTAGTGGTGACGAAATGGAAGAAATTGGCATGGGTGCCGTGGTTTTCAGTGGAACGGAATGCGTGGTGA
>JANBPK010001276.1:0-36032 GCA_027579435.1 Candolleomyces eurysporus | reverse complement strand
CGGGAAGATGCTCAGTCGGTGTGGTGTATTGACAATGCACTACTTTGCCCCCTATGAAGTCGGCAGTCAGTGGGGTGGTGCATCAATGATACACTACTTTGCCAGCTAACGGGAAGGCGCTCGGTTGGTGTGGTGTATTGACAATGCACTACTTTGCCAGCTAACGGGAAGGCACTCAGTCGGTGTGGTGCATTGATAATGCACTACTTAATACCCTACAAAGTAGGCATTCAGTCGGAGTCATTGGTGCATCGACTATGCACTACTTTGCCGCCTATCAATTGCGTACTGATTGCGGGTGGTGCTTGGTGCACGATGATGCACCACTTTAGGATGGCGGCTGGTGGTGAGTGATGCACCATTTGGTGACCTGTTCCCCACCCTGGGAAGTCTGAACAACTGTTGTAATTAATGCACAATTGACTGTAGTTCAATTGTAGTGAGTGGTGCACAATTCCGACACCACCAGCTGCCTCCGCAGGTATCGACGCATATCCGCAGAGGCGTCGTACTGGTCACTGAGTTGGATGTGGTATGCCGACTTGCACAGGTTTCCACCAGGTTCGAGCGCGGTACGAATAGCCCACTCTGGTCGACTGGCAATGAAGACGCGAAATGGGAGGCCGTCGAGGAGAAGGCACTCCTTGACAGCGGCGAGAAGTTCTGCTTGACGATCTTCACCCGTACATTCGTCAAGGCCGTCGATGAGAATGGCGTATGGAAGTGTGGTGAGGTCAATGCCCATGCCTTTGCATCGCTGCGAGGGCTCTGCGATAAGGGTAGATATCTGCGTCCGCAGCCCAATCCATTATCTAGTCTTGTCAAGCACATCCCCCNTCGCTGGCCAGGTCCGAGCTATCGCCTGGTCTTGAGTTATGATCCCATACCGTCCTCGGGCTTGGGCAGAACATTGGAGAGCTACCACAGGTCTAACCCTCTTCCATTTGCTTTCTATGGCCTTTTACACTGCCCCACCCAGCGCTTTCCAAGATGAGAAGACCAACTTGTACTTCAGTGGCCTCCCCAATCTTGGCGTACCGCTTGAGGACCACGGCTAGATCATCATCCTTTCACCAGCATCAGATCGAGTTCGTCGTCCGGGAGGCTGAATGCTCCTTGCGTGCGGGACCCAATTTTCAGGACTTTGAAGAGTTTGCGAACTCGGCCGCTGACCTTCTAATTTCCGTCTCCTCTACCACATCGCTAGCAAAGATGACCCTCGGAAGCTTTACTTCTTCATCTGCCGCCACGTTGTTTTCCCAGCTAGGTCGACTGTAGAGCAGAATGTGGAATGCGAATAACCCACCAAAGCTGGTAGCCTCGAAACGCGCATCAGCGTCATCCAACCTCTCTGGGACCTTGCGACAGATAGGAGACGGTTTCGAAGAAGAGAAGTGTATTCTTTTATGAGATAAGTCACAGACCTGGGAGGACAACAGGGTCAAAAGAAATCGAATGAATGAACCTGCATGAACTCGGAGGGCGTCGAGAGAAGCCCAAAACGATCAAGAAGGATCTCTATACCTTGAACCCGTGACCCCGCACCCTCGGACCACGGTTCTAACAATAACAAGCTCATCCTCGATGTGTGCGTCTGCGAACTGGACCCGACGAAGCTCGGTGCAGGCAACTTTTTGGGCAACGTGGTCGACCTTGGAAGCGATGGTCAGACGCGATCAGCCACCATAAGCTCAAGCGCGACATAAACTACGACAACATGCGACCCCTAAACCTGGAAGGGTTCACTGCCATTGACGAGATGGTCAATCCCATGACGACAGATGTGGCGGATGGCAAGTTGCAACGACTATTTTCGGGTGGGCAAGAGAGGAGGGGCGACCGGACTCACGTTTGGCAAGGCCAATAATCTCCCTTTGGTCCGAACCTACGACTGCTCTTCGTTAGGTGGTACTAATACTACGACGAAGTTCAGGGCATTAGAGTGGGGTGCTTTCCGACCTGAGCCTTGAGACCCATGAATCCAGGATGATTTCTCCGCTGGAGGCGATTCAGGCACGACTGTGCTTGATGTCGAGTTGGTATGTTGACGGGTGGCTCTGGGGCGAGGGATTATGTTGATGTTGACCTATAGGATGCGGCTTGTCCTGACTTATGGCCATGATGGACTCTATACATGAGAATAACTGGAGGCCAGGAATGGTCAAGAATCTACTCATGCAACAAATTTGGTTCCTTCCTCCACACTCCTGAGATATGTATGACGCGATGCCATTCCACCACATCCGCCTTCCTTAAGCATTTTCCTATCGTGCTGTTTTGGTCCGTTGATATGCGGGGATATTGACACGCTTGAGCCTCAGGCCTCATAATCATACAAGTGTAGTATGGTATGTCTACGTACTTTACGGTGATCTGTACCAGAGAAAAATATGACAAGAGCCATTCGCTAGCATTCGAATCTACATCAGTTACTTTTTCTCCTTCGTTCATCTTTGTACTGTTCGCAATCATTCTTCCACTTTTCGGCAAACGCACTTATAACAACAGCAGCTTCAGGCTTTCGGGCCTAAAATACCACAAAACTGATGTCAGGAGCAGCTTCAAAGAAAGAAAGAGTGACTCACTTTCAGGGATATGGTAAAACTACGCAGAGGCTCTATCCAATCTTCAAAGGTTCCAGGAAGCCATTCGTCCGAACTCCGATTCAGCAGAGGCAATAGGTTGTTGATTTTCTGCCATCCGCCGTTCTGGGTGAAGCCAACGACTTCATCCTCATCAATATCGCAGTCGACCCTGTTCAAAAAAATCGGTAGGTCCTCGACAGCTTCCATCAGAGAACGCCTATGAAGCTCCGGGAGAGGGAGCTCTTCCCACTCGGCCGGTACTAAAATAGAGTTACAAATCCACCCAGTCAAGAACCAGCAAAATTACGCACAAGAGTCAAAGTCTAACGGACATTTGATGATGTATTGCATAAAGCACTTCGGCAGGTGCGCGTAAACCCTAGATTCCGGTACAAACAAGTCTTTTGCACGACTTGGTTCTTCTAAGAAGTCGGAGAAGGTTTTGTGGTACAGATGTAGACGTAAACCACGAACACTGTCTGTTTCTAGAGCCACAAGGGAGCGTAGGTCCGAGATTAGAACTTCTTCGGCCCTGGGTTCCAGGCATAGCAGCGCAGAGAGAACATCTACCGGAAAACCCAATTTACTAATGCCAGTATGGTACACTCTGAGCAGCAAAAGAAAGTCGCGTCTGTGATGGCTATCAACAGCTTCGTACGCGTTCTTAGCGGCCGACAAAATGTTGGTGTAAAGCCTGTCAAGTACCTCGAATGGTCGTGTGGCTCGTCCTTTGTGTGGCGTCCAGGTGAGGACGATCTTCAGCCTCTCTGAGGGAGAGGCTCGACGCTCCGATATGTACTTGTAGACCGTGGCGACGTAGATGAACTGCCCTGACCCGGCTCGGACCAAGGTCTCGATGTCGCCCTCGCTGAACCATTCGGGATCCCGGGTGCGCAGGCCAATGTCTTCGAACCTCCTCCGTAGGTACCGACGCATATCCGCGGAGGGGTCATACTGATCATTCAGTCGGATGTGATATGCCACCTTGTACAGATGTCCACCAGCTTCGAGCGCGGTACGAATAGCCCACTCCGGTCGGCTAGCGATGAAGACGCGAAATGGGAGGCCGTCGATGAGAAGGCACTCCCTGACAGCAGTCAGCAGTTCTGCTTGACGATCTTCACCCATGCATTCGTCGAGGCCATCGATGAGAATGGTATATGGAAGTGCGGTGAAGTCCATGCCTATGTTTTTAAATCTCTGCAAGGGCTCAGCGATAAGGGTGGAAATCTGCGTCCGCAGCGACTTGTCGAAAATCAAAGGATCGTCCTCGACTGCAGCCCTGATGCGCCGCCGGAGCGTAGTGTTCGTCCTTCCCAACTGGTAGGCGATGGTGGGGATAACTGGTTTGACCGTGTTGCGGGTGGGATCCGAGGCTGAGAAGAAGAACGTAGAACCGAGTGTGCCGTTCTTGAAGCATTTTTCGGCGGTTGTCTGTTGCAAGGCAGACTTCCCGGATCCTGCGGCACCCGTCATGCATAGCAAGCGCTGAGGTCCGTCGCGATCCATCATCCAGTCCATGATCTCTCCGGTGACCTCAACGCGAGTATCTTCATCGCATTTCGGGGGGTCATATCGAGCATCGGAATCGTGTAGAGCATTGGGCGCAGCTTTCTTCATCAGCAGCTCCCAGCCTGCAAGATGAAAAAAANTGTGGTATTGTCGCACAGTTTAATCATGTGTATGTCCATCCTCTTGGTGGAATTGACATACCGTCTATCAACCTATCACCTGCACCACCGCCTGTATGCACAGTAACCTGGGAAGCGTCGATGTAGTGAACGTCCCTCATTCGAAATCCACTCGCACCAGCGAGGAAACAAGTTGTGCCGCCGTGGGCCTTTGACCCAGCCGGATGGTCATAAAAATGTAGTGTTGATAATGGCGGCGGTTGAAGAAGATCTTGATTTCCGGGTTTCGAGAGCGCAGTACACTCCAAGTAATCGACTATTTCGTTCTCACTCCCGGATGGACGGACTGGAGGTTGGATTTCACGACATTGGAAGATTGAGCTGCCCCCAGGGAGCGATGAATCTAGGACTGAATGGGTGGGAGGGTGAGAAGACGATGACGGCCCAGCGGCGACTGTCGGCGGGCCTTCAAGTTGGACGCAGGCAAGGGCGACAGCCGGTTTGCTCCTGTGGTTGTTGAGTCGTGAAAAGACGCGAGACAAGGCACTCGGCTTCTTGGATTCGGGAGGCATCGTGCGGGGACGGAGGGACTCAAGGTAGTGATGAAGGAATAGTAGGCGGTGACCGGTGAGCGCCGAGTGACAGATGAACACGAGGCGTCCGTGCGGTGGCTGCGTTTGACTGAATCGGTCCATCGGATAGACGCCCAAAGTCACTGGCGCCATGGTGACGAGTCTGATAATCAGGCTATATTGAGGCTAAGGTGAGCGTTTAACAAGACGAGGCGGTAAATTGGAGACACACGTCACTCGTACTAACTATACGCTGACGGGCTTCTCCCCAAAATCATTTTGGTACGAGACCAGAACCTAAGCGGTCCCTGAAAACAGAAGTCTACGAGTTTCCGAGTCGAGCCTGCCCTGCTTCCGAACCCATTTAGCAATTGGTAGCTCTGTGACAGGTGTATTCATTTTGACAGCCAGGATGGCGAAGAGAAGGATAGATGAGCGAAATTCAGAAACAGAGAGATTCTCACAGTAAAACTGCAATCGAATGCAACTGCGTCCGCCTAAATGTCCAGGCTCGGCAATGAAACACAATCTCTCCGTACTTCAATTGCCGTTGCCAGCCCATTTGCGAGTTCCTCTAACCATAGCAAGACTCCCCCAAAATTCAACCCAACAGTATTTGCACCGTTCTTTCACTCACCTCCGAGGCCGCAGCGGACCTGCTGAAGGCAAGCGTTCACCAGTGAGTTCCCCCATGGCCATGACAGAATACAAAGACTGCGAGGAACAGGGATTCAGAACATCATTCTGTGGGAGTAAGTATGACTTCTATTTCCTCGAACTCCATTTTCCGCTGAGTTAGCCTGCCGCCCTTCCACCTCCAATGGTCTCCGTTGTTCACGAGACGGTTCAGAAGGCCGGGATGCGAGACTGGCACAGCAACAACACGGAAAGAAGAAGTGGGCAGGTACTTTGAAATTGTATCGCCTAACATCAGCTTTGTCGGTCTCGGAGTCTCTTTTCTCGGTCACAGACGCATTGCTTTCAGTACCGATTCAGACCTTCAATATTCAATATCTATTGAGTTTCCAATAGTTTGCGCTCGACAATCGGACTGGGAGTGGAAGCAAAATCAGTGCCTTGACGCCTTAGGTCCGCCATTTGGCAAAAACGTCAGGCCATAACAAACAAAGCAATGCGGGCGAGATGTAATATTATGACGGTAGACAGGATATTGTGTATATAATACGACATTACTTATCATCACCGGAAAATAATAAGACGTGTAGAGGTTTAAGTCCACAAGTAACTGCAGGCCAGGAATAATCAAGAATTTATTCATGCAACGTTCCTGATTCCTTCTTCAAACTGAGATGTGTAAGACTGGATGGCATCCAACCACGTCCGCCCTTGAGCTCCGCCTGCCACACTCAAGCCTGGTAGTCATACACTGTAGTATGATATGACATAATTTATAATGTCCTGTACCGTGGAACAACATGAAAAATTAGAGCTATTCACTGGAATCTGAGTCCGGATTGGAATCACGGGAGTTCTAGATAGGCTATTTGGCTTCTGCATTCATCGTTGTACTGTTCGAAGTCATTCTTCCACTTTTCGGCAAACACCCTTATGACCAGAGCAGCCCAAGGCTCTCGGGCCTAAAGACACAACAAAACTGATTTCAGAGGCTGCCTCGACAACGCAAGGGAGGATAACTCACTTTCAGTAGATCGGTGAAATCACGCAGATCCACTATCCAATCTGCAGAAGAGGAACAAAAGTATCTGCCCCCACGATACAGCAGAGGCAACAAGCTGCTGATTTTCTGCCATCCTCTATTTCGAGTGAAGAGAATGACTTCATCATCACCAATAGTATTAATAGCATAGAGGCCTTTCAAGAAGCTTGGCAGGTCATTGACAACTTCTTCCAAAGAACGCTTATGAAGCTCCGAGAGAGAGAGCTCCTCCCATTCGGCCGGTACTGAAAGAGAGGGTTATAAATCCAACCAATAACTATCCAGGAATTACGCACGGGAGTCAAAGTTTAACGGACATTCAACGATGTGTTGCATAAAGCACTTTGCGAGGTGTGTGTAAACCCGAGTGCGCGGTACAAATAAGTCTCTTGCACGACTTTGTTCATCAAAGAAGTCGGAGAAGGATTTGTGGTACAGATGTAGACGCAATTCACCATGACCATCCCTTTTGAGAGTCACAAGGGAACGGAGGTCTGAGATTAGAGTTTCTTCCGCCTTGGCTTCCAGGAATAGCAGGGCAGAGAGAAGAACCGGCGTGGGGTGTGTCATGATGGTAAAAGCGTTAAACCCAGTAACACACATATGGTACGCCCTGAACAGCAAGAGAAAGTCGCGTCCATGATGGCTATCGACAGCTTCGTACGCGTTCTTTGCAACCAACAAGATGTTGGTATAAAGCCTGTCAAGTGCCTCGAATGGCCGTGTCACCTGTCCTTCGCGTGGCGTCCAGGTGAGGATGATCTTCAGCCTCTCCGCGGGAGAGGCTCGGCGCTCCGATATGTACTTATAGACCGTGGCAACGTAAACGAACTGCCCGGACGCAGCCCGAACCAGGGTACTGATGTCGCCCTCGCTGAACCATTTGGAATTGCCGATGCGTAGTCCGATGTCCTCGAATCTCCTTGCCAGGTATCGACGCATATCCCCAGAGGCGTCGTACTTGTGACTGAGTTGTATGTGGTATGCTACCTCCCGTAGAAGCCCACCAGGCTCGAGCGCGGTGTGTATAGCCCATTCTGGCCTGCTGGCGATGAAGACGCGGAACGGGAGGTCGTTGTCGAGGATGCAGATTTTAATGGCCGCCAATAACTCTTCTTGTTGATCTTCAGCACGGCGTGTATCATCAAGGCCTGAAGTGGGATCTGGTTCGCCACTGCACTCGTCGAGGCCATCAATGAGAATGGCGTACGGAAAGGTGCTGGCGTCAATTTGCTGACTCCTTCGGACACTCTCGAAGGGGCGAACTATGAGGACATCCATCTGGGATTGTAATGACCGGGAGAAAACATAGGGATCGTGCGTCACAGCAGCAGCGACGGAGGCTCGGAAGAGGTCGTGTTTTAATCCTATCTGATAGGCAATGGTGGGGACAATAAAGGAAGTATGGTTCCGAGTAGGGTCTAACGACGAGAGGAAGAACGCTGCGGAGAGGATATCTGACTTGCTGCAACGTTCGGCTATCGTTTGCTGCAGCGCAGATTTCCCCGAACCAGCAGCCCCTGTCATGCACAGCAAGCGCTGAGGGGCGTTGAAATCTTGGATCCATTCCATGATCTCGCCAGTGACCTCGACGCGAGTGTCTTCATCGCATTTTGGAGGATCGAATCGAGCCTTCGAGTCGTGAAGAGCGTTGGGCGCGATGTTCTTCATGAGCAGCTCCCACCCTGCGTCGGAGCATCATTTAGTGAAAACACAGCTGATGGTCTCAGTGAATTGACGTACCATCGATCGACCTATCGCCTGTATTATTCACGTTGAGATCTCTCATTTGAAATCCACTGGCACTCGGAAAAAATGACGTTGTGCCGCCGTGGGCCCCAAGTGCTGCCAAACCACCATAGGGCTGTAGCACCGGGAACGGCTGCGGTGATTCTTGGTCGCCAGGCATCGAGAGCGCTGTACTTCGTGAGGAATTGACGATTTCGTTCGCTGGATGGACAGATTGAATCCTGAGATTCGTGATAGTGCAGAGGCGAGGTGCCTGAGGGGAGCAAAAATGGGACTAAACGTGTTGGACGATGATGAGACCACGATGGTCCAGCCTGAGTGCCTGCGATTTCGTCAGACTCTTGACGACTATCAACAGTAGATCTGCCGGCGCTGCCGCCGAAAAACCAGGCGAAGGAGAAAAAGAGACCGGGCTTCTCGAATTTTGGGGCAATCGCGCAGGCAATGGAGTGGTGATGAGGGGAGGGACGAACTATCGTGTGATGGCAGTGGCTGCGTTTGAAGCCCGAATCGGGTAGTAGACGCCCACTGAAGTCAGTGGCATCGCGCCGTGGCGGGTCTGACTATTGATTGAAAAGTTAAGGTGAGCTTTGAGCAGAACGAAATAGACAACCTTCACTCGTTCTAGCTAGATGCTGATGAGCTTCCTCCAGAAAGTGTTTTGGTACGAGACCAGAACCCTCTGACCACAGAAGTCTCCGAGTTTCCGCCCTGCTTCCGAGCCCATCCTACAATCGTTACGATCGTTCGGTCTGTAACAGCGCCATCTCGTTCGACAGCCAGGATTGCAAGGCAACCATACTCAGTTGTGTATTCATGATGCGCGAGATTCGGAAACAGACTCGGAGATACTCACAGTAAAATTGCAATGATTGAATGCAACTGCGCGATAAGCTGACTGAATGGCCAAGCTGCGACAGTGAAACACATGGTATTCCTTTGTATAACAATTGTCATCACCAGCTCATTTGCGAATTCCTCAAACTGGATCGAGGCTCCCTTGAAATTCGATCCAACAGGATTTGTATTCCCTCACCCCTCGAATGTCGCGGTGGATCCGCTTGAGGGCAAGCGTTCATCGGTGAGATTATGGCCATGAGAGAATACGTGAGCTGAGAGGGAAAAAAGAGCTCAGAAGGTTCTTGTGAGGGCATACTGGGTCATACTCCTTCGCACCTTTGCCCTCCACTTCGGCACCGAGAAAAGTCACTCTCGGATTGACACAGTTGAAGTTAGCCAACACAATCTCGAAGCGCGCCTGCTACTTCTTCCTTCCTCCGTGTTTTCACGAAGCCAGTATCGCATCCTACTAGTAATTCTTCGACATGCGCCAAGCGTTCTGTGGGCAACAGCGGCGGAGACCAGCGGAAGTTGAAGGGTAGCAGGCCGATACCGACGTATCGCTTGCCGTGCCAGCATTCAATTCCGATTGAGGAGAACCGAGAAAGTCTTGAGGGAAGTGGGAGAAGGACGTGTCTCAACGTCATGGACTGGCTATTTGGCAAAAACCCCAGGCGATAGCAAACAAAGCCACGCGGAAGCAAATTTACAACGCGAGCGAGCCTACTCGGATGAAATATTACGACGGTAGATAGGATAGAGTGCGCAAAACACGAGACTCTACAGCGCCGTCGGAAGACAACAAGACGAGTAGAGGTTCAAGTCCATAAGCTAGGAAATAAAGGGGTGGACTACATTATAATTAGAGGATAAAAACACGAGAAAAGCCTGGGCGAAAACGCCTCACACTCACCGTGAAGAACATTATTGTGTAGCTTCTTTCACCTCCTGCTGATCTCGTCCATGACAAGTTCCCCCGAGATAAAATTAGGCGACATCAACATCATCCCTCGTCCCAGAGCCACCCTTCAACAAACCCACAATCCTGTCGAGTTCAAACACAAGAGCACCAGAATCGCCTCTAGCAGAGAACCCTTCCCATTCCCCTGGAACCCAAGGCTAAGGCTTAGGCGGGAAGACACCCCATTCCAATGCCCTGAACTTTGTTGCAGAGGTAGTTCCATTGTGGGGGAGTGGCAGGTTCAGAACGAAGGTAAATTATCAGCCTTGTCGAACGTGGGCTCAGTCGCCCCTCCCCTCTTACCTTACTACCCAAAGATAGTCACTGCCATCGTTCGCAGCCAAGTTGGGGGTTGGGGTTGACCATCTCGTCAACGGGAGCGAACCCCTCCAGCGTCAGGAGTCGGCTGTCGTCGGATTTAATTGCATACTTGAGCTTATCGCGGTTGACCATCTTCGGGAGTTTGTACGGGTCGCCATCACCTCTAAGGTCGACCACGTTGCCCAAAGAGTGGTTTCCATCGTCGGGCTTCGAGACTGATCCACTTTGCAGGCGCACACGTCGAGGGTGAACTTGTTATCGTTGAAGTCTTGGTTGCGGGAGGAGCCACAGGTGGTGATCGGTGGGGAATAGACGACATGTCCTTGAAAGCGCTCGGACTCCCGTTCCCAAGCATCCAGTGCAGGGGATTTATTCTTGATTGTTTCGAGCTTCCTTTGAAGGTCTTCAAGTTCTAGTTGGTACCTCCTTATTCACCCTATTTCTTGTCCTCCTACGTTCCCTCCAAGCGTGCGATCAGTCTGAAGCAGCCCCTGAGCTCAGGAAACTCTTGACCTGTTTTCCCTCTTTAATGCGCTGCAAGGCTCTAGAGGGTGAACGACGTCGATACGCGGCTGACTGCCTCCGATGGTCAATTCGTACTCCACAATCTACTCCACTGAGGGCTGGACGGGGAAAAGATGTGGCGAGAGCTTCGAAGGGTCTTCTTCGCTAACGACTAGAATCCACGAGTGCTCGCAGCATCTGAAACGTTCGTCGTCGAGATCGCAGTTCTCAGTGTAGGGAGATGGAGATTTGAATCTCGGCGGCTGCATTCAGTAAACCTGCTGGTGGCACCTGAAACTTGGGCCCTGCACCCAAGAAACACTCAACCTCCCGGATGACATACTTGACGTCGTAGACCCCGTGCTTGTTCAGCAGGGCCTTGAATTCTGTGACTATCTGAAGACCCTCTTTGCGGGAGTGTGCCCGGCATGATGGTGATAGACAAAGTCCGGTGGGTAGTGACGGGGTTGGTGTGGGGGGTCTTCCCTATGTGATAGTCCTGAATGGATCGATGCTCGTGAGGTCTACAGACTTTGAGTCGAAGAGGTCGAAAAGCTCCTCTCTTGGAAGAGCTGAGCCAGAAGGACGTAAGGCACTCGAGTATCCCAACGTTTATGGAACAATGATATTCTGCAGACGGTGGAAAGCGGATTGAATGACTCCACGGGCGACAAGCTTAGGCCCAGATGGCGGACTGCAGAAGTATGAGGTGCGCAATGGGCAGTGTCTGCGGGTTCCGTGGCCATGGCAAGCGAATGATGGCCTCCTCGGATTAGATAAGGGTCTTGGGGAAATGAGTCAATACCAGAGCACATAACCTCTGCTGGTTTCTCGGACCCGTCAAAGCGTGCCCCGACAAAATGGGGTTCAAACCGTTTGATTTGGTACAGTAAGTAGACCTGTATGGAAATTTGTTGGAGACATGGCAACCGAGTCAGAGGAAAAATCAGAATTAAGGAGATTATCTAGCCACCTGCGCCTCTGACCCTCTCCTCGTCACTGAGGCTCTACCAGTTCAAGTGCAAGCTTCAAGGTCTAGATGAGGCCAGCTTAGTTCTTCCGCGAAAAGGTAAATGAAATGACTAGTGTCATCACGCATAAACATGCGCACGCGCCACACGGAAAATGAAGCTGACTTTGAAATTTTGAATAGCGTCCTTGCCAGCTTTCTTCTGATTTTCCCGTCTTTCGTGTCCGAATCACTTCCACCCACGACACTACCCTTCAGATTCTCTTCCCCTCTAATATCTAATGTGAGTGTCGCCGTTGCCCTCGTCGTTACCAACCCCACCCCCAGTGTCCAGCGAGATCGCAGTGTTCAGAAAACACGCGGTTTCGTGTCGCGTCCCCCCNTTCCTCCCCTTTGTCGTACCATTTTGAAGGCGGTGTGCACATTGCTGACCCTCCCTCTCTAGCATGCGTGAAATCGTCCACCTCCAAACCGGCCAGGTCTGTCTCGAGTGTCTTGTCGAGTCTAAACGTGTATTGACAGCAGCAATCGCGACCTTGATGATGACAGTGCGGTAACCAAATCGGTGCGTTTTCTGCTCCCCACTCTGCCACCTCACAACGCTCATGTCTCGTGGACTACAGGTGCCAAGTTCTGGGAAGTCGTCTCCGATGAGCATGGTATTGAGCGGGATGGTCTCTACAAGGGAAACAACGACCTCCAGCTCGAGAGGATCTCGGTCTACTACAACGAGATCGGTTCCAACAAATACGTTCCTCGCGCGGTCCTGGTCGACCTCGAGCCTGGAACCATGGATTCCGTTCGATCGGGCCCTCTCGGTAGCCTCTTCAGGCCAGACAACTTTGTCTTTGGCCAGAGTGGTGCTGGCAACAACTGGGCGAAAGGACGTGAGTAATTCCTCTTTGATCATGTGGCGTGTCGTTGGAGGGGTCGTGTGTCGTGCTCGCTTGAGTTTGGAACGCGTTCGACGCGTGGTTTTGTGAAGTGGCTCTTTGATATCGGCTATCTCCTCCCCTATCGACTGTCACTGAACCCTCAGCCCTTGGAGTGTGCATGTACTGATGTGTTGGCATTTCAGATTACACCGAGGGAGCTGAGCTCGTCGACTCCGTGCTCGATGTTGTCCGCAAGGAGGCGGAAGGCTGCGACTGCCTGCAAGGTGCGTTGCTGCCTCGTTGAATAAATCGCCTGATGGAAAATTAAAAACATTCGATCACGTGATGTATAGGCTTCCAGATCACCCACTCGCTCGGTGGTGGAACTGGTGCTGGTATGGGTACCCTCCTCATCTCCAAGATTCGTGAGGAGTACCCTGACCGCATGATGTGCACATACTCCGTTGTGCCATCACCCAAGGTTTCGGACACCGTCGTTGAGGTGAGTTGGAAGTTCTGCTATTGCCCCCGAACTGGAAACTGACTCGCAATTCCCTGTAGCCTTACAACGCCACCCTCTCCGTTCACCAGCTCGTCGAGAACTCTGATGAGACTTTCTGCATTGATAACGAGGCTCTCTACGATATCTGCTTCCGAACTCTCAAGCTCTCGACCCCCACCTATGGTGACCTCAATCACCTCGTCTCCATCGTCATGTCTGGTATCACGACTTGCTTGCGTTTCCCTGGTCAGCTCAACTCTGACCTCAGGAAGTTGGCTGTCAACATGGGTACGTCGTTATGCTTCTCATACTTGTGCGAAAAAGACTCATGGTTGCCCTAGTTCCTTTCCCTCGTCTCCACTTCTTCATGACCGGCTTTGCTCCTCTCACCGCCCGTGGCAGCCAGCAATACCGTGCTGTTACCGTTCCCGAACTCACCCAGCAGATGTTCGATGCCAAAAACATGATGGCTGCTTCTGACCCAAGACACGGTCGCTACTTGACTGTGAGTAGAGTTGACCGCAAATGCTGGATTTCGCTCATGGTATTTGTCATAGGTCGCCGCCGTCTTCCGTGGCAAGGTCGCCATGAAGGATGTCGAGGAGCAGATGCAGAACGTCCAGAACAAGAACTCTGCTTACTTCGTTGAATGGATCCCCAACAACGTGTTGACTGCTCAGTGCGACATTCCTCCTCGTGGTCTCAAGATGGCCGTCACTTTTCTCGGCAACTCGACTGCCATCCAGGAGTTGTTCAAGCGTGTCAGCGACCAGTTCACTGCCATGTTCAAGCGCAAGGCCTTCTTGCATTGGTACACCCAGGAGGGTATGGACGAGATGGAGTTCACGGAAGCCGAGTCCAACATGCAGGATCTCGTCGCCGAGTACCAGCAATACCAGGATGCTACGTACGTGGATATTTCTTTCCGATGATGAACCCATGACTGACTGGCTGCTTACAGCGTCGAGGAGGAGGGCGAGTACGAGGAGGAGGTCCCTGAGGACGAGTAAACGGATTGCGCTTCTTATTCCTTGTCACGAAAATCACGTTACGCTCTTGTGCTTTTTAATGCATGGATATCCGTACTCTTAGCCTTTCTTTCGAGTTGCTGCTGCACGATAATAACCTCCAGATACACCTAGGTGGCACGCCCTTTTTACGACGATTTTTCTACGTATCCTTCTTTGTCTCTTTTCGCGGAATTTGCATCAATACCATGGTTTTTCATAGGATGAAATTGATCGATGGGGATGTGATCGGCGGCGTTTGTTTGCTCGGAACAAACAACGATTTTCTAGATCTAATCTCGGAAAGTGGTTTTTCTTCTCCTCTTCCTCCCACTCGAATTCGATCTCTCTAATCCGGGTGGAGAGGAAGACGTCTTTATTTCTTCTTTCTCCAATACCAAAATCATGTCCAGCCCCTCAAAATTCCGCCCTGGCCTCGAGCGGAGCCCCAGCCACGGTCCCCGCGTCCCTACAGCGCCCGTAACGGGTCCTGTTCGCGAGGACGGTGCTATCGAGGCNGACGGTGTCCTCGAGCTCTCTGACGGCTCTGCCTTTCGAGGTGTTAGCTTTGGAGCAGAGGGCAAGAGCGTTGCGGGTGAATGTGTTTTCCAAACCGGTGCGTTATGTTTTCCGAGCAATAACATATGGATTATTTATTTTATTTTTCGCTTTGCAGGTATGGTCGGATACACGGAATCCTTGACGGATCCCTCCTATGAGGGTCAGATCCTCGTTCTCACTTACCCGTTGTTGGGCAACTACGGTGTCCCTGCCCGGCCAGCATCCTGGGACGACCTTCCCGAACACTTCGAGTCCAACCGCATCCACATCACGGCCCTCATCGTCGGCAATTATACAGAAGATTATAGCCATTTCCTCGCCGAGTCCTCGCTGGGCGCATGGCTCAAGGAGAACGGTGTTCCAGCGCTTTATGGCGTGGACACTCGTGCTCTTACCAAAAAGATTCGCGAGCAGGGGTCTATGCTCGGTCGCGTCCTCGCTCGTGCGAGTGGCCCGCGAGTCGGCCGCCCTCGACATCCCCTCGCGACGGTTCAGCATGCTGAACAGCTTGCGTCCGTCCCCTCGACTCCATTCCCGTGGCGTGAAGATTACGTCGACATCCCGTTCTCCAACCCCAATGAAAAAAACCTCGTTGCCGAGGTGTCCATCCCCGCTCCAAAATTATACAAGCCTGCTCCATCGTCCACGCCGGTGCTCCACCCCTCCGGTCGTGCCCTGCGTGTTTTGGCGCTTGATGTGGGGATGAAGTATAACCAGATCCGGTGCTTCGTCAATCGGGGTGTCGAGTTCAAGGTCGTGCCCTGGGACTACGACTTCCTCGCTGAGAAGGAGCCGTACGACGGCATCTTCGTGTCCAACGGGCCCGGCGACCCCACCATGGTCAAGGTCACCATCGAGCGGCTGCGCAAGGCCATCGAGAGCGGGGACAAGCCCATGTTTGGCATTTGTCTGGGGCACCAGCTTATGGCGCTCGCCGCGGGCGCGAAGACGTCCAAGATGAAGTATGGGAATCGTGGGCACAACATTCCGTGCACCGACGCGCTGAGTGGGCGGTGTTATATCACGAGTCAGAATCATGGGTACCAGGTCGATGCGGACACGCTGCCTGCGGGGTGGAAGGAGCTGTTTAGGAATGCGAACGACGAGAGCAACGAGGGGATTTATTGCGAGGCGAAGCCCATCTTCTCGGTGCAGTTCCACCCCGAGTCGACGCCTGGTCCGAGGGACACGGAGTTTTTGTTCGACGTGTTCATCCAGAACGTGAAGGATTGTGCGGAGATGGGGGCACCTGTCGTCCCGCTCAAGATGCCTGGTGGGACGAAGGAGGAGAACGATAAGCCGAGGGTCAAGCTCAGCAAGGTTATCATCCTCGGTTCGGGAGGACTGTCGATTGGGCAGGCGGGAGAGTTTGACTATTCGGGCTCGCAGGCTATCAAGGCGTTGAAGGAGGAAGGCATTTATACGATTATGGTCAACCCTAACATCGCTACGATCGCTACGTCCAAGGGCCTCGCGGATAAAGTCTACTTCCTCCCCGTCACCCCCGAGTTTGTGCGCAAGATTATCAAGTACGAGCAGCCGGATGGGATTTACGTTACGTTTGGTGGACAGACGGCTCTCAATGTCGGGATCAAGCTCAAGGATGAATTCGCCGAGTTGGGCGTGAAGGTTCTCGGAACGCCTATCGAGACTATTATCACCACCGAGGATCGACAGTTGTTCGCGGATGCCATGGCCGAGATTGGGGAGAAGTGCGCCGAGTCGTGTACTGCGACGAACGTGGACGAGGCGATTACTGCTGCGAAGACTATCGGGTATCCTGTCATCGTTCGTGCTGCGTATGCGCTTGGGGGGGCTTGGGAGTGGGTTTGCGCAGAATGAGGAGCAGTTGAGGGCGCTTTGCGATAAGGCGTTTGCGACGAGTCCGCAGGTGCTTGTGGAGAAGAGTATGAAGGGGTGGAAGGAGATTGAGTATGAGGTTGTCAGGGATTGCAGAGATAATTGTATCACTGTTTGTAACATGGAGGTGAGTTTGTGGTATCTCTTTCTCTTTTCCGGGATTTTTAACTGATTTTTNCGCGTTTTTTTTATCAGAATTTCGATCCTCTGGGTATTCATACTGGAGACTCGATTGTCGTTGCGCCTTCGCAGACCCTCTCCGATGCTGATTACAACATGCTGCGGACTACGGCTGTGAACGTCATCCGTCATCTGGGTGTCGTCGGAGAGTGTAACATTCAGTATGCACTCAACCCCACCTCGCAGGAATACTGCATCATCGAGGTCAGTACTCTGGTTTCTACAACTGGAGATTTCATTGATTCTTATGTCATCTATCCCGTTAGGTCAACGCCCGTCTCTCTCGTTCCTCCGCCCTCGCCTCCAAGGCCACCGGTTACCCCCTCGCCTTCATCGCTGCCAAGCTCGGTCTCGGTATCCCCTTGAACGAGATCAAAAANCTCTGTGACCAAAGTCACTTCAGCGTGCTTCGAGCCTTCGCTCGACTATGTCGTTGTCAAGATTCCTCGATGGGACTTGAAGAAGTTCAACCGGGTGAGCAGGCTGTTGAGCAGTAGCATGAAGAGCGTTGGTGAGGTTATGGCGATTGGGAGGACGTTTGAGGAGTCGTTCCAGAAGGCTGTTAGGTCGATCGATGACTCGTTTAGCGGGTTTGCAAAGGTACGTTGGCTTTTGTTGCAATTCTCGTCGAGTGATGACGATGCTGATGACGGTTGGTGTATTTTATAGAACGATTATGTCGAGGATATCGACGAAGAGCTGGTTAACCCGACCGACAAGCGTGTCTTTGCTATCAATACTGCGTTCCATCGGGAATACAGCGTGGACAAGATTTGGCAGATGACGAATATCGACAAATGGTTCTTGAGCCGGCTCTATGATATCTTCAAGATCGAGCAAGCTCTTACGTGGGTAGTCTATTCTCCACACTTTCCTTCGTTTTACTGATATTATCGTACTAGTGCGTGCACCGTGTCCAATGTCCCTACCGAGCTCCTCCTTCGTAGCAAGCAATACGGTTTCTCGGATCGTCAGATCGCCAACTGCATGAGCTCAACAGAGCTCGCTGTCCGACAGCTCCGCCGCGAAGCCAACATCCATCCCTTCGTCAAGCAGATCGATACCGTCGCTGCCGAGTTCCCTGCCTTCACCAACTACCTCTACCTCACCTACAATGCAGCCGAACACGACATCACGTTCGAAGATCGTGGCGTCATGGTGCTTGGATCGGGTGTCTACCGTATCGGCTCGTCAGTCGAGTTTGACTGGTGCGCTGTCCGTGCTATTCGTACGCTCCGCGACCAAGGTCTCCCCACTGTTATGGTCAACTACAACCCCGAGACTGTCAGTACCGACTACGACGAGGCCGACCGATTGTACTTCGAGAATATCAGCTTGGAGACGATCCTCGATATCTACGACGCGGAGCAGTCGCGTGGTGTCATCCTTTCCATGGGTGGTCAGACCCCGAACAACATCGCACTCCCTCTCTACCGACAGAATGTGAAGATCTACGGAACGTCGCCCGAGATGATCGATACTGCAGAGAATCGGTTCAAGTTCTCGAGGTTGTTGGATGAGATTGAGGTGGACCAGCCCAAGTGGAAGGAGTTGTCGAGTTATGAAGAGGCTGCGACGTTCTGCGAGACCGTTGGCTTCCCCGTGCTCGTTCGGCCATCGTACGTCCTTTCGGGAGCCGCGATGAACGTCGTGTCGTCCGCCGACGACCTCGCCAGCTACCTCACCCAGGCCGCTGAAGTCTCCCGCGACCATCCGGTGGTCATCACCAAGTACATCGAGCAGGCGAAGGAGATTGAGATGGATGCGGTGGCGAAGGACGGGAAGATGGTGATGCACTATATCTCGGAGCACGTGGAGAACGCTGGGGTGCATTCGGGCGATGCGACGCTGATTCATCCTCCCCAAGACTTGGACCCGCAGACCGTTCGCCAGATCGAGGAGGCCACGGCGAAGATCGGAAACGCCCTCAATGTCACCGGTCCCTTCAACATCCAGTTCATTGCTAAAAATAACGAGATCAAGGTCATCGAGTGCAACCTCCGTGCCGCACGCTCGTTCCCTTTCGTGTCGAAGGTTACAGGTATCGATGCAATTGAGATGGCTACCAAGGTTATGCTGGATATCCCGGTCGAGGCGTACCCCGATGCTGGACTGCCGACGGACTATGTTGGTGTCAAGGTGCCCCAGTTCAGCTTCAGCAGGTTGAGCGGAGCGGATCCTGTGCTGGGTGTGGAGATGGCGAGTACGGGTGAGGTGGCGTGCTTTGGAAAGGACAAGTACGAGGCGTACCTCAAGGCCCTCATTTCGACTGGTATCGTCCCGCCGAAGAAGAATATCTTGTTCTCCGTTGGGAGTTACAAGGAGAAGTTGGAGATCTTGCCCAGTGCGCAGAAGTTGAGCGCTGCTGGGTATAACATCTTTGCGACGAGTGGGACTGCGGATTTCTTCTCTGAGCATGGTGTTCCTTGCAAGGTGCGTTTCCTTCTGTTACTATTGTTCCACAATTTTTTATTGATGGTTCGTTGTAGTACCTCGAAACCCTCGGAGCGGACAGCGGCAACCAGAAGTCGGAGTACTCCCTCACCCAGCATCTCGCCAATAACCTCATCGACATGTACATCAACCTTCCGTCGAAGAATCACTACCGTCGACCTGCGAGCTACGCCAGCAAGGGTTACCACACTCGACGTATGGCAGTCGACTTCGCCGTTCCACTGATCACCAACGTCAAGAACGCCAAAATGCTCGCAGAGGCGTTGATCAGGAAGTTGCCTTTGGACGTTTCGAGTATCGATGCCAAGTCGTCGTACGAGACGCATACGTTCCCCGGACTTGTGAACGTTGCAGCATTTGTTCCTCGGTTCTTGGCTCCGAACAGTATGGGCCTGTCTGCTGCGACGGAGGCGTCTATTCGTGGCGGATTTACGGCCTCGCTCGCTTTGCCTATTGGCGATGGTGACGCGATTACGAACAGGAGTACGTTGGATCAGGCCAAGGCGAATGTAGCAGGTTCGGCGTATTGTAATGTTGCGTTGAGCGTGGCCGCGGCGGAGGGAAACCTGGAGGCGTTGGATGATGAGTTGCAGGCGGATGTGAAGAGCTTGTTTGTACCCGGGTCTACCCCCCTTTCGGCGATTTCTGCGCACTTTGGGACATGGTCGATGGATAGGCCGATTGTGACTGACGCCAAGGGAGCGGGTTTAGCATCGATCTTGCTGCTCGCGAGCTTGAATGGGCGAGGTGTCCATGTCACCGACGTTCAGACTCAGGACGACCTACTCCTCATCTCCCTCAGCAAGGCGAAGGGCCTCAACGTTACTTGCGACGTCTCGGTCTACTCGCTGTTCTATTCGAAGGAAGCATTTGATGGAACGGCCGCCCTACCCACTGTTGCGGACCAAAAGGCGCTCTGGAAAAAACTCGACTCCATTGACGCGTTCTCGGTTGGGCCTACGCCTTATCGTTTGGCAGTCGACTCGAAACATGATGGGTCATCGCTTTCCGGTGTTGAAGAGGCGTTGCCCCTCCTCTTGACCGCCGTCGTCGATGGCAGGCTCACCCTTGAAGACATCCGCAAGAGATTGCACGATAATCCCGTCGCTATTTTCGGAATTCCTGAACAAGCGCACACCACCGTCGAAGTTGTCCTTGGTCGACGGGCGCTGTACAAGAAGCGTACCTCCTTGTGGTCGCCCTTGGATTCTCAATCCGTCTCCGCTTTCGTCCACCGCGTGGTCGTCCACGGTCAGACTGTATACCTGGACGGATCCCTGACGTCCGGACCACAGGGCCGCGATATTTCGGCTGCCGTCGTCCATCCTCCCTCTCAGGCAGCCACGGTGAGAGAAGATATCGTTCTTCCCACTGCTCCATCTCTCCCTTCGGTTGTTACTACCGTTTCCCAGCCTGCCGGTCAACTTGCCCCATTGCCCCACTCCGTTCATTCTACGCTTTCCCACCTTCAGGCCCACCCTGCGTTTCATAGAAGGCACATTCTGTCCGTCAAACAGTTCACTCATCGTGACGTTTATGACCTGTTTGCCTTGGCCCATGAGATGCGGCTCCAAGTCGAACGGAATGGAACGTTGGATGTCCTAAAGGGCAAAGTGTTGTGTACTGCATTCTATGAACCCTCGACTCGGACTAGCTCCTCGTTTGATGCAGCTATGAAGAGGTGTGGCGGGCAGGTGGTGCAGATAGATTCCGACCGTTCTTCTGTGCAGAAGGGCGAGACTCTGGCTGATACGATTCGGACTCTAGCCTGTTATGGTGATGCTATTGTGCTCAGGCACCCTGATGTTGGAAGTGCGCAGTTGGCAGCCAAGTATTCGTCTGTTCCTGTGATCAACGCAGGCGATGGTATTGGTGAACATCCCACGCAGGTATGTCTTAATCTGTCTGGCATTTGTTTGGACGGCACTTAATTAATGACGGTATGTTTGTCCCACCCTTTCCAGGCGTTGTTGGACGTGTTTACAATCCGTTCTGAACTCGGAACTGTCAATGGACGTACTATCACGCTGTTGGGAGATCTGAAGAATGGACGGACCGTACACAGTCTTGTGACCTTGCTCTGCCATTACAGCGTCAGATTGAACTTTGTTTCTCCTGCGTCCTTGGCTATGCCTTCTAGCGTTGTTTTGGCAGCAAGGAAGGCYGGGATCCCCGTCACMATCTGCGAGTCCTTGGACGATGTRTTGGCTGATACTGATGTCCTCTACGTCAC
The DNA here is from genome assembly GCA_027579435.1 of Candolleomyces eurysporus. NCBI lineage: Eukaryota > Fungi > Basidiomycota > Agaricomycetes > Agaricales > Psathyrellaceae > Candolleomyces > Candolleomyces eurysporus. The sequence continues at coordinate 14,549 of JANBPK010001276.1, read as the reverse complement.
ACGAGTMCARAAGGAGAGGTTCGAGACCGAGGCCGAATGGATGCAAGTCAAGGATGCKTACCGGGTTGACCACGCTGTTCTCTCACGCGCTAAGGACGACATGATTGTTATGCAYCCTCTTCCGCGTGTCAACGGTACGTGTTGCCGTTATCTCATGACATCAGTTTGAACGTTCCCCTGATTGTCGGTCCGTGTCCAGAAATCGATCCTGAGGTGGATTTCGATTCCCGCCGTGCAGTATACTTCCGACAGATGAGATATGGTCTCTTCGTGAGTWACCTTTTCGTTTTGAGACTTGGTCATGGGTTCTGATYAAATCTTTCTCCTCCCCTTTAGATTCGTATGGCCCTTTTGGCCAGCGTCATGGCCTGATTTCGGTCTCTYACGAAAATGGCTTTTTGTAAAGGATTATATGCCTCCTTGAATGATCCTTCAGGCCCGGACAATATTCACTTCCCATTTCTCCATGAGCTTAATACACGAGTTTTSTTTCTRTCGTCGCATACCTTATCGTCATCTTCATCAACTATTATGGACTCTCGATGGTTTCCATATCTGGGATTGACCANTTAGTATCGCTCACTNNNNCTGGTTCGTGACCGAATCCTCATTTATCAATGCAAGACCCGGAGTATATAACGGTACATAGACTGCAATTATCAAGCACTTCTGCAGCCGTAGTCGAATAACCAATTGARTTCTGAATATTCCTGTCCTAGTTCGGAACGTGAGTGATAAATTGATGSGGYTGATGGCAGTGGTTTCGAGTTTCGATCGTTGTCTCTGTTCATCACGAGCCCTGACCACATATGACGCCTGAGTCTGTGCTTCGTCATAAGTGCCGGTATGCGCGTCCCTTGACATATCTACTTGTTCGCACGTTGACTTCGAATTTGGAAAGTACAACAGGAAATTGGCGTTTTGCTATACAAACGGGAACACTCTCCGATGTTGGCGCGTTCAGCCCAGGGGGCGGCTATTCTCGTTGCATCCTATGCAGTGGACCGTTGTCCGGAATAACGTACATCGGAACTTCAGTACAAGTCACTAGTATCCCTTGGAGCCCAATCTCGACCGACGTGCACGCGTCAGAACAGCGGTCTGTCCTTTCCAAAGTCAACTGGTGTGCCAGTTCATCATTACTCTCAACAGCGGTCTTTTTAGACAGCATCCGTGTTTGGGCGCGCTGAGAGTGATATCATCTCTATCAAGGAGTGTAATTGTTTGTCCAAATGAAAGCAAGACGGCCTCTTGACTGAATCATGGCTGTCCACGTTCCATTTTCAGGTGTCGCAGGGATCGCCGATACTCCCAAGCCCATCCGGAAAGCTTGAGGGCCCGCGTAGCTCAATGGATGGTCAGCCTCCGGTTTGATTCAAACGAGTAAGTTGCGAAACCCCATTTTCGTTCATGCCAAGTTTACACCTGAGTGACTATTTAAGCAGGCTGAATTGGCCTTGGGTCTTTCAACAATAAGAATTTTCTCCAGCATGGATGCCAGCAGTAAGGTGAGAATCAGTTCGATCCCGGGTCTTTCGGATACATTGGAACTGGGCTAATCCTGTTTCCAGACCTCTTGTCCTCATTTTGACGTTTTGGTTATCGGAGGCGGCCCTGCGGGGGCTTATGCTGCCTCTACGCTTGCTCTGGAAGGCATATCGACAGTCGTTCTCGAGGCCACGAAGTTCCCCAGGTCTGGATCGTCGCTATTGACTTCGCTAATCATGGTGCTGATTCGCTCAATATTCAGGTATCACATCGGGGAAAGTATGCTACCGTCATTGACTTCGTTCACGCGATTCATTGGCATGGAAGAGAAACTAAGGCAGCATGGCTTTTGCGTCAAGGTGGAGTGCACCCACATCTCCATTTTTTCTGAAACTGAAGTACGTGTTAAAGCGCGGCGCAGCGGTCAAGTTCAATCAACGTAAACGTGAAGGCTGTAAGTCATTTTTCGCATCCGGCATCTCTTCGATTCCATTTTCATGATATTTTTCAGATACGGACTTTGTCAAGGATGACCCTGCCAACGGTTCTTGGAACGTCGTCAGTGGCTTTCGCCATTATCCCATCCGGTGTACGTTAATGTTATATAGGTCCGGTCCGAATTCGACGAACTCCTTCTGAGGCACTCTGCCGAGTGTGGAGCCACCGTCCTCGAGGAACATAAGGTGACGGAAGTGCTTTTCAGGGACGAGGCCGGTAGTCAGGGAGGCCGTCGACCTTACGCGGTCGCTTACGTTCGACCATCTGGAGAAACCGGCCAAATCACGTTTGATTACCTGGTAGATGCCTCCGGGCGCAATGGAATCATGTCGACCAAGGTAAGTAAATTTGGTGCGTTGGAATTCATCCAGGGCCTTGGAACTGAAAGCCATCATAGTACCTCAAGAATCGTAAAATGAACAGCTCTTTGAAGAACATTGCTTGCTGGGGCTATTGGAAGGGCGGGTATGGCATGTACATGCCCGGAACTCGCCGCGAGAATGCGCCCTGGTTCGAGGCTCTGACAGGTATACCGTCGCTATCACTCCAACTTACGGAACATGGAACTGACAGTCGGACTGCATTTAGACGAGAGCGGATGGGGATGGTTTATACCACTCCACAACGGGACTGTCAGTTCATTAATTTTCGCTCGAGCCTTTACAACAGCCCTCTGACAAACTCGATTATTTGTAGGTCTCCGTGGGTATAGTCATGCATCAAGATATCAGCAACGCCAAAAAGGCTGCCGGACGGAATGCATCCTCCAGCGGCGACTTTTCATTGCGTGATCATTACTTGGATCAATTCCAATACCTTCCGGGTTTGAAGAAGCTTCTTGGTACTGCGTCCCTTGTGGATGGTGCCGTGAAGTCTGCATCGGACTACAGCTACTCGGCAGACCAGTATTCTGGCGACCACTTCAGGATCATAGGAGATGCATCAGGTGAAGTCTGATATTATTTTCTTGAATACAATCGGTGCTTATACTTGAGCGTTTGATAGCCTTCATTGACCCACTGTTTTCGTAAGCTCGCATTCAATGAAGTTATTATAGTCATAGTTCACTAAACCCAAATCTAGCTCTGGTGTCCATCTTGCATTGCTAGGCGGCTTAACGGCAGCTGTTACTATCGCTGCCTCTCTGCGCGGCCACTGCTCCGAAGAGGTCGCTGCTGCTTATCATACAACGAAGGTCGGCGCTGCCTACACCAGGTACGTTTCCATTCCATGCCACCCGTCCACACCCAGAGACTAACTTTTGACAAGGTTCTTCTTCGTTGTGATGAGCGCCTATAAGCAAATCCGATCCCAAACGATTGATGTCTATTCTGATGTCGATGAGGATAATTTCGACAGAGCGTTCGATATCATACGTCCAGGTACGAGTTAAAATACATCGCTGTCTGAAGTTAATTGCTGAAAACCAGTGTTCAGTTATCCAAGGGTCGTCGGATGTCGGTAAGAAGGTGACGGAGGACGAGCTTCAAAAAGCTCTATCATTCTGTGAAGGTATGTGCCCGATTCAGGTTTTACTCGATCTGTAGCGTTAACTGTCAAACTGTGTCCTCAGATATCTGGGCTCCAACAGATCCAGAGATGCATGCTGCCGTGGCTTCCCGTCTCGGACCCGAATTACTGTCACCCTCCGCCCCAATTTACAGTGACGAGGAGTTGAAGCAATTCGTCGATCCAGAGGACGAAGACGCCACGAATGTTCTCAGGCGAATCAATGCTCGCAAGGTTGTTGACCCGTTGTTCCGTGGAACACCCATTCTGGAGTCCGAGCCAGAAAATGGATACGTGTCGTTCCTACAGAGAGGCAAACTGGGGTTGGTTTACATCGGGGATGCGGATTCTGACTTGTAGGCCTCAGATGGAGCTTTGGATTGACTCGATGCGATTCGGTTCACTTACTTCACTACTATTATGATGCTTTAATATTACAGAGCTAACGCCGGAGGGAATAATCCCTTGGAAGTGCGAGCTCGTTCAATTTCATGTTTTACCCGTAGTAACGGTAGGATACATAGCAGTGCACATATCATTTGTATACTATTCCCAAGAATATCACTATCTGTACATTGAATTCGCGACCCAGCGAGTGATCCGCTTTATTTGTATATGTTGAGCAGTGGCACCCACGTTGTTTTCCGGACCCTGAACGCTTTAAAACGACGAGCTCCTTAGAAAGAGCCTGTTCACCTCCTTTTTGTCATGAGCTCCACTCAACAATTGAGTCAGAATCTTCCACCTGTCATGATGACCTGAGGTCGCCGTGCTTTCCGATAGCTTTATTTATCGTTCAAATTCACAACTCTCTCGACTTGGGAGATCCTTGAGCGTCAGAGTATGTACCGATTCTGCCATGCATAGCCGATAACACCAGTACCCAACTCCATCGGGATAGCAGGAATAACAGTACACTGACGCTGGCGGCTGTCATTTCTTCAATACCATTACCGGTCATACGCCATCACCGTGTGGACGAGAAGTATATTCTAGGTTCAATGTCCAACACCGCCCGACGTCATCGAGATGTTCGGCCTGGATTGGTCACCAAGACTTAACAATAGTAAGTATTCAATTGAAACCAATCAGCCCATCGAGCTGAGGTCTCCGTTCTCCGCGCATCCGGGGCAATCTGCCATAGATGCATGATGACAGCACTCACACGCGTTTTGATAAAGTTTGTTAACAGTTCCGATGATCAACCCCAAAGAGGAGAGGGTCAGTTGGCAGATGCCAATCCCAGATTAGGATTCAAGCTGCCACTAAAAGACTCTTCAGATTGCGGCAAAGGTACGGAAACTCGGGAACTCGTTCCACATCCGGTGGTTCAGGTCCATGTTTCAAGGATCTTACCTCTTCATTTCTTACCAACGCTGGGAACATTTGTCAGAGCCAAGATACATCCGGGATGCCAGTGGCGCCTACATTTTGACTTCCCAGAAGGAAGGCAAGCTCCTTAAATCCTTTTGTGGCCTATATCTACAGGTCTGGACGCCTGACTTGATTCCTCACCAAACCCTCCAACAACACCCCAACCAAACCTCTCCTCTTTTGCTCCTGTGATGCCAACTGAAGTCGAAATTCCCGTTAGTTCATTCTTCTCCCAAGCGCCATCTGTTCGGTTTTCTCATCATTGTTCTCCTTAGTCCATTACGACCAAGGTTTTGGTCATAGGTGGAGGACCGGGAGGCTCTTATGCAGCATCTGTCCTCGCACGGGAGGGTATTGAAGTTACCCTTCTCGAAGCTACGAAGTTTCCCAGGTACTGTTCTGCTTAAGCGTCTCTTGCTTAGCATTATGTCCTCAACCCTCGGTATCCGTACAGGTATCATATCGGAGAAAGCATGCTTCCATCCTTGAAGCTCTTCCTTCGCTATATCGATGCGGAAGAGAAAGTCAAGAACCATGGGTTCTGCGTTAAGGTTTGTTGGACTCCTTCAGTTCGTGTCTTCGAGATTTACCAAATTGGCCTTCTTCAGCCTGGCGCAGCTGTAAAGTTGAACCAATTCAAGAGAGAAGGCTGTACGCACCATCTTTTCTTCTTTGAGGGTACAAAAACTTATACATGATCGTACACACCAGATACGGATTTCTTGCGACACGACCCCAATCACTGGTCATGGAACGTTGTGAGTGTTCTCTTTCGCTCATCTCGACCTTTTAACCCCAATCTGGTTGCTCATACATCTGCCACCCGATTGATAGGTTCGATCAGAATTCGATGAGATACTGCTCCGTCACGCAGCTGAAAGCGGTGCTACCGTACTCGAAGAGCACAAGGTCACAGAAATCCTGTTTGCCAAGGATGCGGATGGCAATGCAACTAGCCGCCCATGCGCGGCGACATACTCCTGTAACACCGGTGTAGGCACCGTCAATTTCGATTATCTGATTGATGCTTCCGGGCGCAATGGCATCATGTCTACGAGGGTGAGTGTCTGGTCACGGCAATCTTGCGTCCACAAGCTTACGGCGGATGGCGTGCTGCGCCTTTTCTGATATCAGTATCTCCACAACCGCCGCATGAACAAATCGCTGAAGAATATTGCCTGTTGGGCTTATTGGCATGGCGATTTGAAGATGTACAAACCGGGGACAGGGCGGGAGAACGCTCCTTGGTTCGAGTCGCTTACAGGTAAGCATCGTTGTTCCATCTTTCTCGAACTGATTTTCTGACCATCATATCGCAGACGAAAGTGGCTGGGGATGGTTCATTCCATTGCACGATGGTATCGTAAGTTACTCGCATTGCTATTCTTACGGCATCAGTACTGATCACCGTGATATGTAACATGCACAGGTCTCCGTGGGCATTGTGATGGACCAATCTATCTCGACAGCAAAGAAAACTGCTGCGCGAGCCAAGAATAGCGAGTCTACTCTGAAGGATCATTATCTGGAACAACTGCAATTTGTACCCGGAGTGCAAGACCTTATCGGCAATGGAACTCTCCTCGACGGAAACGTTAGGTCTGCTGGAGATTACAGCTACTCTCCTGATCGTTATTCCGGAGACCACTTCAGGCTGGTTGGCGATGCGGGTGCTTTCATTGACCCTTTCTTCTCGTGAGTCTTTGTTTCTACAGATTTATTTTTCTTTGGCTGGAGTCGACGTTTCTGATCTTGTCTTCCGCTTCCAGGTCCGGAGTTCACTTGGCCATTTTGAGCGGTTTGACTGCAGCGTTGACAATTACTGCTCCGTTGAGAGGTCACTGCAGCGAAACTGTCGCGTCCGATTTCTATAATATCAAGTCGGCAACTGCGTACACCAGGTACGTCATACTGTCGCTGCCCTCGGAAGGGTTCCACTCAACCCGAACCTCTTCTTCACTCCAGATTCCTAGTCGTGGTCATGAGCGTCTACCGACAGATTCGAAATCAATCTCTGGACGTGTTGAGCGATGTGGACGAAGATAATTTCGATCGCGCGTTTGATATCCTTCGCCCAGGTACGGCCTTTCATATCGCTTCTTTCCGATGACGTAGTTTTGAATATGAATTTCAAATACAGTCATCCAGGGTACTGCGGACATTGGCAAGAAGCTCTCTGAAGACGAGCTGGAGAAGACGATGGATTTCTGCAAACGTGAGTTTCTCCCCTCTTCTTATTTCAACTTGAACCTCACACAACAACATTGTATCCTCAGACGTCTTCGCGCCAGCAGACAATGACATCACCCAAGAAGTCGCCTCCCGGTTCAGGCCGGAACTTCTCTCCGTGGCCGCACCCGTCTTCAGCGCCGAAGAGCTGGGCCAGATGATCGACCCTGAGGACACAGACGCTGTCGCCGTGATCAATCGCATTAACTCTGCAAAGGTGTTGGGTCCCATGTGGGTGAAGGGACCAGCTCTGATGGAGAACGAACCTGTTAATGGCATGGTGGCGACGTTGGAGAAGGGAAAGCTTGGGCTGGTGGCCTTGGGAGGGGCTGCCCTTTAGTCGAATCATCGATTGATATCAATGTGGGAATAGTGAACTAATTATGGCTTCACGAGGAAGGCGAGCTTCTGTCGAATGCCATTCTAACTCCAAGAATAGTCTGTACTTTACCGTTCTCATGTACTTTTAGTCGTAGCCGACGAGGTGTCGACCTAATCGACCAATAATTATATGAATGTGAATTGGAATATGGACGGCTAGTTTGTGTACTAGGGAGGAGGATAATTCCATTAGCGGGAGGAGGGTACGTGTGTTTTCTTGAAAAGGAGCGGATAGGAAAAACGAAGGTAGTGGAAAGGACAGAAGGACGAGGACAGCGGAGTTCGCACTGGACCAACGGACTCTCCGATGAAGTCTCGAGTAAGCGAGGTCTTCGAACAACAGTCAGGGGACAGATGCTCAGCACTCAGCGGCGACGCTTAGAGGCTAATCTTGATAGGATTGCATCCAATAGCGACCAAGCCATTCTAGAAGAATGGAATTCAATGAGCGTTGGTACTCAGAACGTATATTGCAACATGGATAGACGCACCAATTTCATGCCGCTGCAGCAGACAGGTTTATTCGTGCACTCCCCTTGAGTGATACCGAAGAGGTCCATAGGGTTGCACTTGTACCCACTGGAGACAGATTATTGGTAAGAAATGGGAAGAAAATCCGGTGGAAGATTGCACACACATAAGCCCGTTCAAATCTTCAAGGGTATCGTCAACGATTCCGCCAATCTCATTCAAGAGGTGACCAATTAAGGTGTCGTCTCTCTAACGAAGCTATCGTTAATGGGAGATACACATGGAAAAATCCGACGAGTTCTTACCATGTGAATCGTATCGCCTGAAGGGGGCCAGTTTCGGTCAAATTAGGCCGAATGAATTGATTTAGAGTACTCACAGCATTGGGTGGTTCCCTTGTTACAATTGTCAACAGGCTCAGGGGAACGCTCGTCAAAATGATGACGGTTCTGGTGTTGGGCACTGGTTAGCACCTACAAATCGCACGGGCGGGGTAAACACACCTTGAATGCGGTCGTAGCAGTAACAAGCTGGAACATGGCAAGCAAGAGGAGGAGCAGGGCAACGGGAGCTTTGACCATCGAGGAAGTACGCATCTTGAAGAAAGCAAGAGAGCAAGATTGGAGACTTGGAGAGCGTCGAAGACAGGGAAGGAAGGAAACGATAGAATGCCGAGGTCCAGAAATCAGAGGCCTTTTTAACCGCTGAGCGCTGCGTTGTCAATAACGTTAGTTACTATATACTCCAACCGGTAAAGCTAGTGCTTCGAAAAATTAGAGGTGGGGCCGAACAAGACTTTTGACTTGACGTCAAATATTGCTTATCGACCCTTAGACGGCATGAAATACACCTAATTCGGGATCTATCATGCATCCTGACTGTGCCACGACGTCGAAAATACTTATGCTGGAAAATTTCCTTCCTTTGGGCTGGTTCTACCATTGAAAAACTGCAGGGTTTAATGTCAATGGCAAGAGACGACGTAGCTTGAATAGCTGACAAAGCTTTAAACCGCGGTTCGTAACGTCGAAGCCATCAGCTTCCTGTCCCCCGTTAGAACACCTTCGGGGTTAAGGAAGACCCCGGCAATGGATCGGCAGTGAGTCCACGAGAGGCTAGGTCTTCAAAAATGTGAACTAGTGTGAGCCGGCATCACCTTAGGCTAGCATTTCCAGCGCACTTGCCCCTCGTACGTGGAGGCCACTGCCAGCAGTCCAGCACGCCACGAGTGAACGAGTTGAAATGTCCACGCCATCAAGGCATTGATCGGGAGATACCGATAGACGTCAAGCAAGTCAAGTTATAATGCATGTTCGTTCGTTATAAGAATGATTCCTCTGGCATAGTGGTTTTAACGTGCCTTAAATTTGAGAGGATACTTACACAGTAAAAGGAGTGTGAAGACTGCCATTCTTCAACATTCATGATGGTTTGAGAAGACATTCGAGCGCGCGATCGACAGACGTGATCTAAGGCCTGATTTATTGGTCGAATCCACAATTTTTTGATAATATATACGAAAAATCTGTGCGTAGTACACTCACTCCCTCCGGCGGGAGGTCTCTAGCGCTAATGTTCAATATCAATCGAGCGGAACATATGTAGATATTGGGACGACCGTGTCAAGTCTTGATAAATCCCAGGATAGATAGTCCCAAGCTTGTCTAATAATTTCTGCTCTAGGGGCACCATTCGACTATGGGGAACAACCCGGGGAGAGTACATCCTAAACTTGCTCAGTGGGGAACCGATTCCCGAGTCAATCCACGCCCCAATTCTTTGGCTCAGTCGGAAAAGCAGTCGAAATGCCACTTGATACGCATGGGACAATTTCAGTTCTGGACCTCGAAAGGCTCGCCTTCAAAATTGCCTTGTTAAATACTCGACATCCTTGAAGAGCACAGGGACTTTCGACCGGGTGGATGGGGCTCACGTGTGCTTCATGACTATGCCTCCCCTGCTGTAAATGGGCCTACATCAGCAAAGTCAAGTAGAGGCGGTTGAGGAGTTTCGGCGCTTGCAGCAAAACATTCTGGCTCGATCTTCAGAGATTTCAACTGTCTGAAGCGACCTAATAAGCAGCGATCTCCGTTGAAAGTCCATGGCCTGGCTTCGCACCTTCGAGATGGATAGTAGCGACCTTGGTAGGTAACGGCTTCAGCTAACGATCTCGAATGAGGTTGGACTCGATCTCATCGTTCGGGAGATCTTCAAGGCAGACGATCACGAAAGCGATAAGAGATACCTAGATTTGCCACTGATGAGGCGTTCAAACTTCGAGGCGGGCGTCTGTAGGCCTTGAGCGCTGATTGTAGCGAGGTCACGGTCACTTTGGTCGAGTCAAAGTTGAGATAGGCCAGGCTCTCGAGAGGGGCTGAAACGAGCAGTGCCGAAAGCCCGTCCAATTCCAAACGGCAGGGATTCTGAGCCCACCGGAGGGTTGCACCTCCCGAAGTTTATACGTAATCAAGACGGACTGCACGGCGAGGTAGTTAGAAGACCTAGTCACCTTTCGAGAGGAGGCCTAGGGAGAAATGCCATGGCTTGGAGTGCCAACTCGTTTGAGCACCAGAAGTTCCGCTGAACCTCTGACCACGCTATGAGCTAAACTCGGAAGGTGCAACGAGAAGTGGATTTACTCAATATTGCCATTCTAACGCAACTCTCGTAATTGAGCGCCATCAACTGTGGGCGACTCCACAAGCTCCATGGTGCTGTAAGACTGCAACATCTCAAGATTGTATGAGACCAGAACTTTTGCGGCAGTTTACCTATTGCGATGAAACGAGAGGGAGCGGAAGACTAATGTGATTCATGCATTCCAACTCAATCTCCTTTCTTGCCACCCCAATACGCACAAGCAAATGCGAACCCCATGCAGTAATTTCTAGATCACAACGGTGCCATTAGTGTGATTTGTTGTTTAAGTTGCCTTAAATTCGTCGGCCAATTCGGGCAAATACCTCACCGAGAATATTTGAATATTAAAGGAGAGTGGGCGTCGTTTAAATGTTAGGTCAATGGAGTTAGAGAGGCGAGCGAGGAGGGACTCAAAGTACAGGACTCTGCAGATTTGCGAGGCCTTCCGAGTTAATGCAGCCGAACGAGCTTGTATCTTTCTCGTGTTTTTGCTACCCACCCACTACACCCCTTGCACAGTAATCTACCTTCTCGCAAAATAAAACGAGACCGGACATGCTTAAGTACCGTTCAGCCTTGGCCACCTCCATATTTACCACATTGCCCCCGTCCTCTCAGACCTCCATTAATGTATTTGAATAACCTTTGAATGGATTTTGAATGGTGTCCAAATGGTCATTGAATGGAATCCCCAGTTCGATGGGCTGACGCTAGCGTTACAGAATGTATGCAAACAGTATGAAGACACTTGTTTATCTCCTCGTTGTTTCCCGATTTTCAACGTCTTCGTCTCATTCATTTTCAAGAGATGGTCGCACATGATCAACCCTACCTCCAAACGAACGCCCGCCTAAACTGTCCCCGAATGAATTCTCATTTAATGAAATGCTTGGTAAACGGCCTCCAAATTAACTCCCGTTTGAAAGGCTTTGAAAGGAATTCCCATTCAAACGACTGTCCCATTCAAACGACTGTCCCATTCAAACGCGACGTCTAAACAGACACTCAAACGAACGTATAATGCCCCTCCCGTTGAACTCAGTAAGTAGACTCCCTGGAGTCTAGAACCCGGTAACTGATAACCATCTAAATGAATACAGGCTTGCCCCTTGGCCCTAGAGTCAAAAAAAANTTCCACGGGGTTGCAGATTTGGGAGGGTATTTACATAAAGAAAGGATGGCGAGGAATGTCCTTCTTCGCTCGTGACGGTTCAAGAAATATTTGAGCGCACTACTCACCACCAGCGGATGGCAGGAAGAGCGCTTCAATGTGTAGAGGCTTCCAGCTGTGGGTTATTTTGAGCTCCGCCACTTTCGGAATGCTGTCTACCGTGGACCCAAGATCCGAGGTATTGGAATTCAAGTCTGCAGGCGTTGCTCAGCTTGACTTTTCGGTTCAGGCAAAATCTTCTCGAAACCAGCCAGTGTGGGCGCCTCGTGGAAATGGTGTGGGTGAAGATCTGTTGTGGGCTCTGTCGTGTTTAAGGCCTTCGGTCTGGAGCCAAGACAAGCATCGGGTTCAATCGCATATCTGAAGGGTTTTTCTCGCTCTAAATGAACGTTCGACACGGGGTTCAGCACCAGTCTGGCATATTAAGACATTGCAGCGCCACAGACCTCGTTGTTGCCGGCTGACAGCGCCCACTTAATAGAGTTGCGTGAGAGCAATGCTCTCTAACAACAACTATCACAAGATCGAGTGAGTGTGGTTACTGTGTCACCCTCCCGTCCATTGACCGTGTGTTTAGCCCACAAAGATGCCCGAGTTTGTGCAAGATTTTTGGTGCTCGGAGGAGTTATTACTCCAAGTCTTGGCCTTCCTACCCCCTCTCGACCTCCGCAGCTGTGTCGAGGTCTCCCGGTGGTTTAACCGCATCGCCGTACAATCCGTCTTGGATACGTATGAGATTTGGAACGCAGAACAATCTGCAGCCCTCGAGCTGGCCGGGAACCCGTACGATTTGGACGGTCTTTCGGCACTCCTCCTTTCAATTCACCTCAAGAGCCTGTCCTACGTCAGATTTGACTTGTACAAAGTGATGTCGCTGCAATCAGCTCTCAAGTCTTTCCACAAAATGCAGAGGCTTATTGATAGAATGGCCTCTGTGCACACCGTTTACGTGCATTGGCCTGCAGACGCCTACCTGAAACGAGCCACCAGCGAACAATCACGGGTCACCGCATGCGAGTGTGTGGAACAGTTTCTATATACTGCTATTGTTGCGAAAGGCTGTACCTGCTTGCAACTCAGTGGTTTCAACGCCTTCACGTCGGAGTACAGGCTGAAGAAGAACCCGGCCATCACACTCGCAGACGGCTCCAAGGCGCTGGTGGCCGAGGGGTCATCCATTTGGGAAAGTGTTAGAGGATACCTGACCTCTCGACGCGCCAGACCAAATTACGAACCATCGGTTTCTTCAGAGGAAGTCTATTATTGCCGAAAACAAAGTCGCTTTTCAATCTCGACTCCACGCATATACCTCACATCATCCCCGAATTTCGGTCAGGCTTCCAAACTCACGACATTGATCGCGTTTTCTACCAACATCTTCCGACCGCCTTTCTCTCAATGGACCTTTTCCCTGCTCAAAGCATCTCCCATCGCCTCTCTAACCCTCTACTTCACTGACCTTCCGAACGAGGACGTGGAGTCTAAACTCATTCTCGATCGTTTGGCAGAAGCCGTTCCCGATGTCACTACTATACATCTCGAGGATGCGAGGTCGGGCCTCATGAAGGATGTTGTACCTTGGTTGGGGCGGTTTGAGCTGCTGGAGGCTCTCATAATAGAGCCAGAATGTTTTTGTGCGGAAACCAACATTGATGACCTGGAACTTCAAGCCCTCGCACGTCTTCCGGACATCCGGACACTCACTTCATCCTCATCTTTCCTCTGCGCCTACCTGGCATCGCGTAATAGCGTCTCCCCAGGCACCCTTCCAAGCGATATGCAGGACATAATCATGAGGCATATGTGGACGTCGTCCACCCGGTCCGCAATTTCAGCTTTTGTCAAGGATGTTGAGCTGCTTCACAATGCAATTGTAGAGGCATCTCCAGAACCGGAAGGACGAAACTTTACCCTACGCATCAATATACGCTTCAACTGCTTTTCAGACAGAGTAGAAGCGTTGACCCGTATCTGGGATCAATTTGACTCCGGCATACTCCATCTAGCTTGCGACGAGGAGAAACCGTCAGTTGAAGGTCCGCCATGCTTTCGGCCCTCCGAGTCGCAGCCTTGGCTGTGCCTCGAATTGCATCTACCGGCAACAAGAGACAAGATACAGCGAGGTGCCTTGGATAGGGAAATTATGGCATTTTCTAGGATGTTCCCCACTGTGACCGAAATTCTGTTGTCTTCTCCTCAGACTTCTGTCCAACGTCCAAGACAATCTCTGAAACGAGAACGGTTGGACAAACTCAAAACCGTTTGCCCTGAACTTTGTATTGGGTGGGTATATTAAAGTCTGAATGGTATTGCCGTCGCATCCATCAGTGTATAAATACGTAACTGTATCTGAAATTCAGGTAGAAATCCATGGAATGAGCCGAAGACCTTTCACAAGAGCGATCCCGTTTTTGTCAGGGTTTGCCCAAAGTCGAACATACATATTGATATCCCATGCAGTACATCCATTCGACCGCGCCTTTCTTCCACGTCGATGACTAACTCTCTGCGGAGCTCCCTTTGAGTATAAATATTCAAGTTGGATGCAGGGGTTAGATCCATGATAGAGAAAGGGAGTCACAAGCTTACCTGATGTCAACCTGAGTCGACGTTGCTCAATTCTCTCTTCAGCTAGGGTCCAAAAGTCTTTGCCAGTTGATATGCCCCCCCAATCATTCAGGAAATCGGTAAACTTGCGCATAACGGGATGTTCCGAGCGTAAGCCACGAAGATCTCTCAGGACGCCTGAGTAAGCGGCCACTGCTCGAGGGTCAGCGTCGCCTTGGCA